>CAJQZN010035239.1:0-12485 GCA_907164685.1 Colias eurytheme | reverse complement strand
CAGCTTAATACTTCTGGAATTAGCGAACCTAGTATTATAATCATTTTTTGCCCAGTCAAGTTTATTATGCAAGTACGCAGGTTTACCGTTCTTAACAACACCGAACAAAAGTACGCTAAAATGTAGTTCTCTCCTGAAAGTCATAAATAGCGAATTGGATTTGCTAAGAAATGGAGAGATATGCGCTCTTCGAGGGATACAATAGCAGAAACGCGCACAAGCATTATGGACTCTCCTAATTACGCGCTCGGTTCTTGCCAATAATCTTGTCCCATAGAGTGCATCTGCATAATTAAATTTTGACAAGATCAACGCTTCACAAAGCCTCACACGTAAATCTTCACTTAGATAATCACGTACTTGATACAGATTTTCTTAATAGTAACGGTTTGAATCAATTTGAAATTTGATAGAATTTATTTTTATGTTGTCAATGTATTTGTGTTTATCTTCCTATTAGTATAGTCAAACGATGACTGAATTCAGTCTTGTTATTTATGCATTAATATCTAATGAATTTTGAACTCATACTTCCTTTTTTTATAAAATAATTTATGCAAAATCTATAAAAGAAAATAATTAAATCTCTTTTGCTTCTTGCATGGCTCTTTTAGGGATAACACTAACCGAACAATTTATTTTAATTGATAATTGAATAAAATGACTTGACTTGATAATATTATTATTGTCCGACCCTTAAAACAACTTATTGTTTACATCTTTCCTCGTAAAATTCTGCAACTGTATCCAGTTTCTTATCCATTTGAAATCTAATACAGCAATCGGGCCAACATGAGAATTAAATACCACACATAAATATATATTTTTAAAGATAAATAATATATACTCCAAGGTTGCCTGGCTGGATAAGGCTGCCAAACTGTACATTTATCTAAAGTTTTTATTTCTGTAAATGTTATTTTTGTATGCATTGTACAATAAAGTGATTTCTATCTAACACTGAAACAGAATAAATTTCCAATACGATTTCAACTGCTGGCTATTCTTTGCATGTGTATGTCGACGTGACACGCTAAGCGACTAAGCTATGTACTGTACAGTACCACATTATGTAAATGTACAAGATACGACACTATTGCGATGTGAGCACGCGATTTCATTTGTTGAATAAGGTTAATTCGGACGGAATTCATTAAGCTCAGCTATCTTGTGTTTTAGTGAAAGAAAATGTCGTATCAACGATAATTAAAAAGTGGATTTTGTACGTATGTTAGTAATGTTTAATTTATGGGTGAAAATTCTCAAACACAAAAACTATTTTTGAGGAGAAAAGGTTATATTATGTTGCTTTGAAGATGAGCGAAAATCAATTAAACAAAAAAGGACATTACAAAAATTATAATTATAGATTTCTAATAAAGCTGTAAGTGTCTTTCAGGAGTCCTTCTGAGATATTAATATTTTCCAATAACTAAGATAGAAAAGGTTATGAAAAAACAATTGATTTTTACTTAGTAATTACGATAAATGTTGATATAAATGAAGAAAGTTTAGACCTTGACAAAACAAAGTTGCTTCCCAATATCCGTCCGTCCCTATGTATGCTTAGATCTTCAAAATTATGATGAGGATTTTTAAATAGGTAGATTGATTCTTGAGGCAGGTTTTAGAAAATTATGATTTTGTTAGATTACAAAACGGGTGAAGCCGCGGGCGGGAAGCCACTATTAAATAATTCCAAAGCTGTGAAGGCAACCAATTCCTACAATCTATAAGTACTAATATTATAAAGCTGAAGAGTTGTTTGTTTGTTTGAACGCGCTAATCTCAAGAACTACTGGTCCGATTTGAAAAATTCTTTCTATGTTGGATAGCTCATTTATCGAGAAAGGTTATAGGCTATATATTATCATCACGCTAAGACCAACAGAAGCGGATCCACGCGGGTGAAACCGCGGAGCACAGCTAGTTAAAGATAAAATTACTACATTGGTTTACGCTTATCGTTATCTAAAACTTACATTTCCACATACAAATGTTCGTATAACCGTTCATGTCAGCCATATTGAAAATAAATGCAATTCAGCATCGTCACTCGTTATATTGTGTATTGCGTCGTTTGCCGTTTTATAACAACTGCACGCGAATAGCTATCGGGATTTCTTCTTTTAATTCTTTGTCAGAGGTCTTTATATTATTTATTGGTAAATGTAAAAAATATGTATTGACGTTTCAAAAGTGCTTCTCGAAGAAGTCTAATTGAATAAATAAATGTTTGAGTTTGAGTTTGAGTTTAGACTTATATTATGGAGATGAAGAGTTTGCTTGTTTGGTTTGTTGAACTGAACATGGTAATTTGCAAAAAATATTTAGATGCAGATATATTTCTTTAAAAAAGTAAAGGAATATTAAAATTAGCGATTTCCAGTATTTCAAACTACAACCTATTCAAACTTTCCACCCTGTATATTATTACGCTAAGACCAGAAGCGGAGCAATGCGGGTAAAACCGCTGGGCACAGCTAGTATCAGTGATAAAAGGACAATCGTGTTTTAATTCATATTTTGTACTGGGTGTAAGTAATGCAAAAGTTTAAAGTTGTCTGGGTGTTTTTTCTGCGAAGAAATGTATGTAACCTTCTAACCGAGTAGTCGAAATTTTCAAAAGTAATAACTATTGCGTGAATAGTGTTAAACAGCAAGTTTAAATCCTTTTATAATAAATTAAATAAAACCGGCCAAGTGCGAGTCGGGCTCGCGCACAAAGGGTTCCGTAGCAGCAAATATAATAAATTACAGTTAAATCAACCTATCTCAAAAACTATAAGAGATACTTTGATCAAACCAAAAATCGTTGAAAGAGTTAATTAGCATGCATCACCTCTATTTTTTTTAGAATTTTATACCCCGTAGTTATAAAAATAGAGGGGGGGGGACATACTTTTTACGATTTTGAGAGCTGATATCTCAAAAACCGTTCACTTTAAGAAAAATGTTTTTTAGAAAACTTTATATCATTTTAAAAGACCTTTCCATTGATACCCCACACGGGTATGTACATCGAAAAAAAAAATTTCATCCCTCAGTTACATGTATGGGGGGCCCCACCCCCAATTCTTTTTTTTACTATTTAGTGTCATATTTTTGTAGCGGTTCATACAACACATATTCCCATCAAATTTCATCACTGTAGTACTTATAGTTTCCGAGTAAATCGGCTGTGACAGACGGACAGACGGACAGACGGACAGACGGACATGACGAAACTATAAGGGTTCCGTTTTTGCCATTTTGGCTACGGAACCCTAAAAAGGTTATAGGAGGCTGATAGTCTTTTCAATCAATCGGAAATGTACAGCGCTGTATCATGCAACAAAATCATGTTTTTTAATCTACACCGTACGAAACTGAAGGTCCATCGTGTTAATTTGATCAAAAAATAACGAAAGCTTTCTGGATTCTATGAATAATTATAACTACTAAAGTATAAAATCTGCTCCAGGAAGTGGGTGGATAGGGCACTGCCTAAGGAAGCCGGAACATAATATAGCAAAAGGCTTAGGCTGGACGCCCCTGAATGGTCGTAGAAGAAAACGTCATCCCCTGCATCGTGGAAGAGATCCATGGTTGCTGAACTAAATAAAACCGGCCTGTCGTGGTAAGAAGCCAAAGCAAAAGCCCAAAATCAAAGTGACTGGAAAAAGTTTACTAAGGTCCTATGCTCCTCGAGGAGTTAAAGGAACAATCATCAAAATATAAAATAGTCGTTTGACAAGTAAAAAAGGACAAAATTCTCATCACAATGTTAAATTAATAATTATATGATACGGAACCCTAGTAAAGATTACGTTGAAGCACTTAACGATGTAGATTTTTAATTGACATTTATATATTGGCAATGCACGGAATCCGATATCCAATTAGATTTAGAAAAAGCACGTAGAAACTCAATCTCACCTGTTTTCTAGCAAAAATTTCCAGGCGGGTTAGTTCTTTATTTTATAAAGAGCAAAGCAATTATCGCAAGTGATATTGAAGAAAATTAGCTTAATTCAGAGGTAAGCGTGATAATATTAAAAGAAAGATGATAGGTAATATATTATATGCTACACATTTTTATACCTAAAAGAAGAATTAATAAAAATATTGTAAATAAAGTAGGCTAAGTAGAATAAGGTGAAAAAACTGGGGTAAAAAAACGGTGACCCTAATGTATTTGATACCTGAACATTACCTTATAATTGATGTAGTCAGTAAATTATACTCATCATGACTTTTAATACTGAGGTAGGTCACGGTACAAAGGTAAGACAACTTCCCAGAAGCAAGGCTCAGAATACTGTGAATTCTTCCAGATAGACGGTAAAATGAGTTTTTTATTAGCCTTTGAAAAATGACTACTAGTGACATACTTTGTATTAAAAAATGGCCTTAATTAATTTTTTTTTTCTGTAATATTTATGATATCAATGATGTAATAAATAAAAATAGATGTAGATAGGTTACCAAAACATCATTCGATTTTCAAAAACGGCATACTAATGCCAGCTACTCACGTACCTGCCGCAGCTCAAGGGCGATATTGGTACAATCTCGGTTGCACGGCGCGGCAGTTTGAGCAATTTCAGTTGTTCTCAAAATTGCCCCTGCTTGCCTATACACATCACAATTAAGGAGCCAAGTAGAGGGTCCAATTCCAATATTGTCCCTGCTGCAGGTACGTGAGTAGCCGGTCTTACGCATAAGAAGACGTCAAAGTAAGATGACCTTATCGATTTCGACGGGCCCTTCCCGATACATTTATTTAAATAAGTTCTCACATTTGTCTACTTATAGTTAGCTTTATTTATTACATTCGTAGTAACACTACACACTTAAACATACTGAATATTTATGACACGTGTTCAAGCCAAGTGGCTATACCCTCCCCCCTATACCCCTTATTTAATAATTATCCTAGGCTTAAGTCTGCCAATTATATCATCGTTCCAACTTCATTAGCTTAATTAAAGTATACCTTGATGAAATTTCAATTAGAGAAAATCCTTTATTCATACTTATATTAAATGTTAATGACTGTTTGACTTAAACGGCTAAACTACGTCACGGATTTGCATGAAATAGCTACTAATATTTGCGAAAGCTGTGTCTACCAGTCTGTCTCTTTTTCACGCATAAACTATTGCACCGATTTAGACAAATTAGCTGCAAAGATGGTTAAAGACCTGAGAAAGTACATAGGATAGGTTTTACCCCTGAAATTTTACGGGATCAAGAACTATGCGACTTATTTTTTGACTACACGGGTGAAAAAAATAGAAAGTAGTAGTAGAAACAGTTTCTTGTTCGTTAATTTGACTTATCGAAAAATATAGACGAATGTCGGGTACAATTTTATTTTGGCTCAGATGAAACATTGACGATCGTTAAGGTATTCTATCTAAAGCCTTGGGCTAAAAGTTTGATAAAGTTAATTAGCCGCTTATCCAAAGTAGTTTTAATTCTCGTTAAGGCTTAATAACAATTAAATTCTTAAGATAAAATAATAAAAGTTCTCAAAGGCTCGGGTTAAGTGGGCAAGATATTAGTTTTTAAAGCGCATTGTGATTTATATTTGAAAAGTTTTTGTTTTCAGTCAGTTTTTAGGGGAATTGAGACATAAAATGTGTATAATTTTCCATAACTTTTTATTAATTGATACTTACTTTTTTTGTAAATGTAATTAAAATACATTGTGGTCTATGTCTTGTGATCTTTTTAATTATAATATTCTGTTGATAGACGTCGACTATTTAAAAAAAAATATGTTCGCGTTTCAGGAAAGATCATCACGCTAAGACCAACAGGAGCGGAGCAATACGGGAAAAACATAGGGGCACAAGTCACAACTAGTCTTAGTACCTGTAAAGTATGTAGTGGTAGTTGAATGAATGAATAAATGAAAAATTCTTTATTGTACACCATATAGGACAATATAAAACACCTAATAACTTATTTAACAATGTACAGAGGGCGGCCTTATCACTGACAGCGATCTCTGCCAGGCAACCCAAACGACTAGTACAAATGGTGAGTAGGTAGTTGTATTTCAATTTCATGTTTCTTTATTTAGTAGTAACTTTAATACCAATACATTTTTGGTTTCCATCAGGGATTGAAACTGGAACTTTCCAGTCCTACTCATGAGTTAACCATTGTACCAAAGCAGTAAAACAAACTTATTCATGAAATTGATATTTTTGGTTTTATGGCTTCTGTTTATGGCTTCTGTTTTTGGTTTTATGGCTTCTGTTTATGGCTCTGTTTTTTCTTTTATGGCTTCTATGGTTCTATGGTTTTATTCAAATGCTTTATAAATATAAATTTATAAAGAATAGAAAAAAATCGATCACGAGGCGAAACTCGAACCCGCATTCCTTTCGCGCCATTCCGGGGCGGATGCCTGACCAACTCAGCCACTCGTGACCCGCCAGAGCAATCGAATTTATTCTATTCTTTCAGTTTTATGTATATTATAAATTTATATATTAAACTTATTCAATTATTCATGTTTAATTAGAATATTGGATTTTAGATTTATAGTAATAAAGGAGTAATAGAAGATAATATTATTTTCTCTAAAGAATTTTTATCTTAATCTTTAAATTTCTTAGAAATACTATCCGAGTTGGCTTGGATCTTGAAAATTAAAATTACCGTTTGATTGACCTTTAGTCTATAATAAGAATTGTTGTTTCTTGAAGTTTCTTATCAGATATTCCCTTTCTTATTTATAAAAAATGAGTTTTTTAAAATCGTTTGTATAATCTGATAAAGTTCAGATAAATCTAAAACAATAGTCGACGAGAGCTTTGATTTGTGTTGATTTATAGAATTTTACTATAATTAAAAATTAGTTTTAAATTTAATTTTATCAACATGAATTTACAGCTTTACCGAGTAACATATGCTATTTTGAACCGAATGAAAGCGGGTGAAGCCTTTATTCGTAATTCTTTCACGGGAATATTCTATGAAAACAAGCAAAAGAAAATCTTCTCAGCTTCATCTTACAAAACTATAAAGTTAACAACATGACGCTATTTTACCAGCCTCAACTTTGCTAACATGGTCTACAATGCTATGTGCGTTTATGGCCTGTAGGCTTTTAATATAAGAACTAATAAATAGTGTTGATTCATATAAATAATAAGGTCTAGATGGGTCATTAGTGCTCCACAAGCGGTACATCGAATGTGGCTAATTGGCCACATTTTATTTCAGTTGTCTCTTTCCACTCATGATACTTGAATCGTGTCATCTCACTTCGACGTCTAATCGAGTGTGTGTGTATTCTTTGGGTTAGTGTGCCATTTGAAAATCGAATGCTGTGTTATTAGATAAACTATCTGCACCTTTTTACTTATAATACAATTGCTGTTGATGATGATATTATTATTCTATTACTGAAATTAAAACCCTTTGGACACAAGGTTTACGAAATGCGGGCTAGTCAAATAATTTATATACTATTCTTGAAATCAAAGCTTCTAAAATCAACAGTCAAAATGCACTCTCTATCCAGCGTAATAAAGACGAAACTCGTTTACAAGATGTTATTTGTGAAGGAAAATTGCTCCTTACGAATGATTTAGTGGCGAAACAGTGGGTTTTACGAGATAAGCGTTCCAAGTGCACTTTTGTTAAAGATAATGAGTTTCCAAGGTCTTTATGGTTTCAACATGCTGTATTTTTGAAGCAATAAATATTGTGAGAGGAGATTCTATTTTTACGCTGGTTTCATGTTTACTGTATAAAAATATGTTAAAAAGATTTTTGTGAAAATGTAATGTAATAATTTAAAAGTAGATATTTTTGGAAATTAAATGTGCTTTACTGGAAATAACATCTGTGTGCTATGTGTATTATTCGAATCTTGCTTTTGTATTTATTACTAAGCAATTATGTATACTCGTCTGTCGATGCATTCAAATAAATAAGTAAAGATGTGTGTGTGATGATAAGATAAGATTAATTGTTTCTGAACGTGTGTAAAATTAAGTTTTTGAATGATGATAAGAATGGAAGAACGATAGACTATGAGTGAATGTGAAGCAGAGAGCGAATGAGGGATGATCTCTCTCTTTTATTGGGATCGTGGGTGAAGACGGCTGTTTCTCTGATATAAGTTATCTAAAAATTAAGATGTAGTCTGAAAATAAGTCTCAAGAAGTTCAAAAGTGTTTTTCATTTAGCCCCGATCCTACATAAATAAAATTGTTCTGATAGAATCCAAGCTTCTATTACTTTTCTGATATTTTGCCATACAAATAGACACGTCAATTACAACTCATCTCAAGAAATTGACAAAATATAAGAAAACATAAACATTCTTGTAATTGAGTTTACCAAAAAGAGAATGGCCAATAGGGAATCATAGTACACTTTAAAAATATATAAATCAAATATAATGACTTAAGTTTTCAGTTAGTCCCATAGGAATCGCGGTCGTTATATTGCAACCCAGCTATATTATAGTAGATAATTAAATACTGTAGTGGATATTATTTAGGGACTTAATAAATTGCAAGATAGATATACCTTTTATAAATTACTAGCTTTTCGCCCGCAGCTTCGCCCGGCATCGTTCCCATGCGATATTCGAGATAAAATCTATTGCATGAAAAACAAAGAAAACTTTCAAATTTATAATATTTGTAAGATTTAACTTGCTATGTGCCATTTATTAAGGTTAATAGAATAATGCTTAAGTAAGTAATCATAAATTATTAATTTTTATTATTATTCCTTATCATTTAGAATTTCACAAGGTACAGAATAACGACGACATGCTTAGATATAAAAAGACATTAATTTTTATCGCTCTCAGGTAAATTTTTCATTTCTTATTAAATAACGATATTATATTGTTACTTTGTGTGACAATTAAAAAGTAATGAAAGCAAGCCAGATAAAAAAGCACCACTCATGATAGAAAAGACATGGAGTCGTAATTATTGTACATTTTGTAAATGTATTGTGACAAAAACCAGAGAGTCGACTGGAGGTTTTTGTGTTCAAATATTTCATTTGAAATTGTGAATTTAATTAAGTGCGCAGTATTATAATATAATATCTACGAAGTGGCAACGTTGTGGCATTGAGTAAGATGATAATTGGATGATTTAGAAATTATAACTCGGATTTGAAACACGAATAAAATATAGAAAACGCTTAAAAGTATATCGTCTCTAATATTTATGTTAAAATTTATCCAACTTTGTAAAGTTAGATAATTTTTTTTTGGTTTATTTTATTTTTTGGGAGTCATCATTTCGAACTAAGAATTTGAGGACCAGTGTGGATTAGGTAATCAATTACGAAATATATTTTATACGTGCGCGCGTAGTTATAAATATAACTAATACATATTCTGATTCTTACATAAGCTCCATACAGTAGTATGCATAAACTTCATTAACTAAACAGCTATAAGCTTGCAACTTGCACCTCTAACATTTAAATGCAATAATATTTTTCAACTTTGTACGCGGTGTTTCAGCATTGAAATGACTGTTATAAACGTATTTTGTTTGCATCTTGCACACAATAATGCGAAATCATCTCGGAATACATTTTATACCATTCACGTTACATTAAAGCAATATTGTGAACCAGTTTTTGTGTTGGGCCAGGGAATAAGCGATATATATGCGTATTACGTAATGATTTAATTTTCCCTACTAAAATGAAGTCTCTACTTGATTTGTGTTATGAATTCGCAATGTGTTTCTTAAACTGTTTTTATACAACTGAAAAACCATGAGCAAAAGCAAGGTAAGGACGTTTAATTATGTATGGATGTTCCTTTATTCTTTTGACTGTCTCAAAATTTCTGCTGAATGCAATAAACATTAGTTATTATTCATGTAAGATTTTTTGCCGATGAGGAGATTAACTGGTTATCAATTGATTAAGATTAAAAGAAAGAAAATATGACCTTGATGACATGCGGATAGAGTCACTAAAAGCCCATTTCACGGCTTTTTGAAATGGGCTTTGAATTTTCACATACAATATTTGTCATTGACATATTCAGAAGTTATACATATAAGTATACTAGCTTACCACCCGCGGCTTCGCCCACTTTGTCTAAAACCTAATAAATTATATGTATACTAAAACCTTCCTCTTGAGTCACTCTGTCTATTAAAAAAAACCGCATCAAAATCCGTTGAGTAGTTTTAAAGATTTAAGCATACATAGGGACATAGGGACAGAGAAAGCGACTTTGTTTTATACTATGTAGTGATGTGGTTATAAATTCAAAACTCAACATACAACTATTCAAAACAAATAATTAGACGTTGCTGGTTTAGTGGCCACATGCTTAGAAAGCCAGGCCTATTCAGCGTTCCGTTCCGTTTTGAACACAATATCCATCCCGGATGACATGGCATTCATGGCCTCATGAATAAATGAGTTCGAATCGCCGGTTTAGAGGCCTAGATAGTTTAGACGTTATGTGACACCGATTTTCTTTAGATTTACTTTACGGATGACTTCATATGCAACAGGTTGGAAATATGTAAATTTATATCAAACATAGATAATTTGCTGTGTGCTGAACCATTTTTTGTGGAGGTGTGATTTTATAGTGTAATTTTTATGCATGGGTAAAGTTTATAGGCTGTTACGTGACTTTACGTTATTGAGTCTAGTGAGTTGTGCATTATAATACGCTCGAACTCCGTTTATCAACGAATTTATTTTGTGTTCAGTCTGAATTTTGATGTCATTATTCTACCGCAGTATTAATAGTCTAAAAATCTGCTAGCAAAAAGTATTATCGAGTGATTCAGGGTTACTCAAAAGAAATAGATGATGAGAAAGATGGACAGAGTGACAGTATGACAAATAAAACATTTTTAATATTTTTAAAAGAGACAATTTTAAGCGTATTTTTTATTCATTTATAGTATAAAAGTTGTTTGTGCAAAACCTCAATTGAGATCCACTGAAAATGATTGCTGCGGATATACAGCCCACAGAATTCCTGAGTGATGTCCATTTTCAGCACACACTCCCACATTTTTCATAGTCATACAGAGCAAATTCATTTTATCGTTATATCTATTTGTTATATTTATGATTATTTTTTATTTTACATGGAATTTGCTATGAGTATATTATCTAACACATGTAAGTAAGTGTTTCCTCTTATATGAATACATTCGTTTAGTTATTTAGATTCAGTTTTATACATGCCATCAGCTAATCAATGGTAAACAAGTACCTTTTGAAAAGGTGATTTTAAAACTTCAAAAAAGGGTATCTCAATGAAGTAAGAAGTACAATAAAAAGTATCTTACAAATGATTCACAATGTTGCTAAAAATTTATTAAAAAACAAAACATACGAAACATTTCAGCTCATTCTCATACAAATGAAAAGTTATAAAGAATACGACAAATAAAACCAACAAAGTATACGTTCAAATATAAGGATCATAAACATAGCATAAGTTTCACGGTAACAAAATACCAGTTTTCATAATATTTTCCCAACAATGGCTAGATTAGACTATAAATCACAAACTGCTACAGCACACTGTTTTGATTTTAATTAAATTTCAACATAAACGTCCATTCAGCTAAAGTGAACATTTTAAAATTACTGCTAAGGTCTTTATCCACAAGTGTGGAGCGATTTGCGGTTATATTATTTGATTTTAAGATTGTACACAGTTGCTTACGACATTTATTGAATTGAGATTTCTTAAAATAAGGGTTTAAAATTGTTACACATAATATTATTATTTATTTATCTTAGTAACTAGCTGTTCGGCCACGGCTTCGCCCGCGTATCAAAGACAAACCGATTAGTCCTCTGTCCTCTATCTCAAGCTATTTCTGTACCAAATTTCATCGAAATCGGTCCAGTGGCTGTGGAGTGAAGAAGAGATAGACATACAGACTTTCACACTTATAATGTTAATAGTAAGGATTTATTATAGCAGTCATAGATGTATGTGGCTAACTTATATTATTAAATTGTACATAATATTTTAATAATATTTAACAAAAATCATTTAAATGATTTATTTTAATTTGATACACGTTTTAAATGTAGCGCAAATCCATTAGGAACATAATACTTTCAGGCATTCATCATGCTCATACAAAATAATTATATTTATTATGTTTATGAAAGTATCGACATGACGTGTAGGCGATTCTGGAAAAGCCGGAGTGTAAATAGAAATAATCTATACTAATATTATAAAGCTGAATTGAATTTAACATACAATAGAGTACAGTATCAAATACACACAATATTTGCATATCAACAATTTCACTAAGATATCACCAAGAACGAAACATTAGGTACACGGTTTATCCGTTGATAAATTGTACGTCACCGTCTCGGGGATATCATTTGAATTTCTGTTGTAGTTTCATGGCGATTACGTGCAATGCTCGTGACATGATGTTTTGTTGTGTAGTTGGAAATTATGTTTGTTTGTTTATCTCTTCTCTATCCAT
>CAJQZN010035238.1:0-20617 GCA_907164685.1 Colias eurytheme | reverse complement strand
TAAATTTAGTTTTTAACTTTTAATTTAATATGTTTTAAATTTGACATTATTAAAAAATATGAATTATTCAGCTTTATATATAATGTATTAATCATTATAATATTTGACTAGAATTTCAAACATAATTGTAGCGGTTGTATATTATAATCTTAATTAATGTATTTTTTTTTTTTTCTTTTTGTATTAATGAAAAATTGTATTGTAAATTTGACCTCCCTATCGCATTGGGTAAACTGTAATGATAGGAATGGTTTTGTATAAATAAATAAATAAATAAAATAAATAAATAAATAAATAAATAAAACTTATTCATCGAATAACGTATTAAACTACCATTTCAAAAATGTATTCTAATTGTCCGTATTTGACAGTTTACAGGTGACATTTTAAAATGTTCGTGTAAAATTTTATTGGACGGATAAATTTTAACCAAGGATTGAAAGATCGGCCCTAAGTAAGTAAAATAATAAGTAAGAATTAACCTACGTACAATGCCATATTTTTTTTCAAACTCTTCTCGAATATATTATTACCTCCAGTTGCTAATACCGTAAGTAGGTACTAGGTACCTACTAAACAAATGAAGCGGTATTATTTAGATTTTTACTGTGCAGTTTTTTTATCAACAGGCCAAATTGTCAATGTTATTTTAATTTTCAAGATAATCTTAATATTTTTTATGCACAAAAGCTTTTAAGATCTGCTCAATGCTACAATAATATAATCTCCAATCTCGATTGTCTTTACAGTCTGGATTATTTCTACATTCTCCTTTTACTAGACTCTGTAGCCTTGCAATGTTTTGTTTAATTTAGTTTAATTTTGAATTTTGTTTTGTAAACTTTAATTTGCAAAAAAAAAAACATTTCTTGACTATTTAAGTTTTTAAGGTGTTTTAATTACAACTGGCCAATATCTCGATTTTCGAATCATTAAATAATAAGGTATGTTTATAAAAATGTTTATCAATTCTTCAATTTATATAACTATGTTGTTTGATAAACTTTATGCTATATTCAGGTTATTGTTTTAATAAGAGGTTTCTTCCTCCTATAAAAGTATCTACTATCTACCTACCTATACCTATACATAACCACTTAACATACAGGAAGCCGCCTCCTCCTACATAACATTTTAACCAATAAAAAAACAAGTTAATAAACAATCAAACATTTAATCTCAATGGTGTACAGCGACAAGCGGCGCATGCTTCACGATCGGCACAATCGGTGCGGCATGTACGATCGGCGCGTGCTTCACGACCGGCACTATCGGCGCCGCGTGGACGATGGCCGCGGGCCTGTGGACCGCGTGGACCACTGGCACCACGGGATGGGCCACTGGGTGGGCCACGTGGGCCACCGGGACGAGGGGGGCGATCACCCCCGCGCTGGCTACGGCCACGATGGCTAAGAAGGCTACCTGTAATTGAAAATGATGCATTTAATCTTGGGAAAAAGATGGAAAATAAAAATGATTAGTTACATAAAATATAGATACTAAACCAAAATGATGATATTATTACTCTGTAAAAATAGTAAATTCGGAGGTGGTTACACATTAATTTTAGTAGGTATATTTTAACGAAACGAAAGGAGAATGGGCATTTTACTATGGAAGTTGGGCCTGAACCCTTGAGTTGGACCAATACACATGAGATATTGTTTTTATAATAGATCATAACACATACATAACGGGAAAAATATATATAAAAAAATAATCAACCGGGTTTTTGTACAGTCACATCAAGTTTTATTTCTTTGTGTATAATATTTTTTGCAATAAATAACTCTTATAAGACAATGACAATATCTTTATGTTACTCCAATTCACTTTCACTTACAAATACGTACTAATCTTAAGCCTTCTAATAACCGAAATACACTAATATTATGTTTTGTAACAGGTACCTAGATACCGTGTTTATTATAATTCAACGTAGTTAGATGTTTTTTGTAGTTAAACTCAGTCACTCCAGTGACATTTAGATTTATATTTACTTCACTCGAATTAAAAACACCGTTTTGTGCGCAAAATAATAGCCTAATAAATAAAACTTTTTGCCTTGACTGTACAAGAACCCGGTTGATTTATTTTTTTATTTTATTTTTTTCGTAAGGTATGTGTAATGATCTATCACAAAAACAATATTTCGTGTGTATTGGTCTTAGCCCAAGTTTCAGGCCCAATTTGCCCATTCTCCTTTATATTTGAGATTTTCACTCTATGACAATTGACAATAAAGCGGAAATCATCACATTTAATGCGGTAGGGCTAATAATTTGTACATAGGTTCTACTTACATTTTCTTAAAATATGCGTTGTTTTCTTTTAAGAAATTGGAAGTTTAAAAGAAGCAGAATACATTCTATTATGATTTACTTTAAGTACCTAATAATTCATTTATAAACTAACTGAAACTACAACTACAAGAAAATAAGAGTAAGATACTATTGAATCGAATATCAATTACTTAATTATCAGAACACAGTTGAGTTTAAGGCCAATTTCAATTAATAAATTCGTTTGAATGGCGATAAAATCGACATTGTATGCAATTTATTGTCAGTTAATGACCTCAGTATAATGTTGATAGCTCGATTTATCTTCTAACAATTCTATTTATATTGTTTTAATGCAATTATTTATCCATATATGGACAATTTAATTTTAACTATTTTATTTCACTTTAATATTCCACAATTAAATACAAATAAGGTACAAATACGATATTTAATATTATTCTAATTTTGTTTACAAACCAAATAAATTGGGTCGCTCGCCTATTTGTAAACATTATAATATTTCTAAGCTAATTTTGTAAACATTGTTTAAGACCTGAATATTAATTACCAAACATTGCTGTAGTAGATTAAACCCAAATATCATTTCATTTACTTTTGATTTAAATTAGAAATGGCAGTATATTATTTTTTTAGGTCTATTTGAAATCTTTGGAAGTTTTAGAAAAATAAACAAAGAAGCAAAGTTTGAAGATTTTAAAAACCAGGCATATAATCATCAGATTTAAACTAAGTTTATCAGTTTAATCGATGGTTTAAAATTATTATTATTCTCTTACCAGTTTGAACATTGTGCTAGGATACAATCTGTGTTTGCACTGTGACTAAGGACCTGGGCTAAGACCTTATATATCGGTTGTATCCTATGTACTTGTAATAAATCCTTCCCTTCGTTAAGCAATCCGCAAGTCGAGTGTGCCTTTGGTTATATAGGCTGCTCTATTTTTATTAAAATCAAAAAATAATGTTTAAGTGGTAATAATTTATATCTATACTAATATTATAAAGCTGAAGAGTTTGTTTGTTTGTTTGAACGCGCTAATCTCAGGAACTACTGGTCCGATTTCAAAAGTTATTTCAGTGTTAGATAGCCCATTTATCGAGGAAGGCTATAGGATACATCATCACGCTAAGGCCAATAGGAGCGGATCCACGCAGGTAAAACCGCGGGTCGCAGCTAGTTGAAGATGAAACTTCTTCGTGGGAAACTAATCTTCCACGAATATTAATTAATGTAGGAATAATATGTGTGAGGATTCAGGGATTGAAAATGGTTTCAGTTTAAAGTATTAAGTAGATTATTATTAGATTTTTAAACAAAAAATTTTTTTTAGTGAGCCTCAAATATGTTTACAAATAGGTATTTCATGAATTTTCATGTGCAACTTTATTCTTTAGGATGATATGAATGAATTTTAGCGATTCAAAATTAGAGGAACTCGTCAAAAAAGAACTATGTATATTTGGCTTTGGGACGTTTAACATTATCGTCTCCACAAAAACAGAACTACAATTAAACACCCTGTACACAAAACCTAGAACAAAGATCTGATCACGACACATTTAAGATAAATTAATTGTATTCGATGCCTTCAGTAAGGTCAACGTTCTAATTGGATGTCATAATACAGAAGGGTATCAGGAAATCGGAAACATTGCAATTCCTTACAACATATTGGCTCGTTTTGCATAAATACATCCTTATTTCTTTTCTTGGATTAATGATTGTTGTACATGAATATATTAAATTTATGGCAATCGGTTTTTATAAGGTGTATTAAAATTGTACTAGCTGTCCGCCCTGGCTTCTTCCGTGGTTCATACAGAGCTTATTACACTCAGGGATAACGTATTCAGCTTTATTTATTAAGTACAGATAGAAGAGATTATAAAGAGGAAAGATAAACCGATAAAAGGCAGAAAGAAAATTTGTAGTTTACACTAATACTTTTTTTAACCGACTTCAAAAAAAGGAGGAGGTTATCAATTCAGTCGGTATATTTTTTGGTAGTTTTTATTAGTTGACGAACCCAGTACTCCGTGTCGAACTCATTCTATGCTCACATATATTTTAACCACTGAACCTAGCTATATCAAATAGTATTTTGTTCAGGAAGTAGGTAGTAATAACATTTTTATACAGATAAGGCTTCACTGCAGATTTCTTTCCTTCCGATATTATAAGGACATGCAGTCGATTGACCTTTTATGAGATGCACTTATTATTATGTTAATTTAAATTCACCTTATTTGGGCATGTGAAGCGATATTTGTTTTTATTATTTTTATTTTTGGTTGTTAAATGGTCGTTTTATATTTAAAACTTTTAAATAAAACAATGACATAATATTATATGATCATATACAGAGAGGTACAGACTTACAATAAGTTTTAAGTTTTGAATATTACAAAAAAATCTTTTTTTGTAATATTCTTATAAGAGTATAATTATTATGTAGATAAGTATAATATTTATTACAATCTACCAACTCCTGCCTCATTAGCCACTAATATTTCTTTGCGGATTTATACCACACTAGCGGTCCGCCCCGGCTTCGCCCGTGGGTACATATTTCGCAATAAAAGGTAGCCTATGTTCTTTCTCAGGGTCTAAAGATTGTCTGTGCCAAATTTCATCAAAATCGGTCCAGTAGTTTATGCGTGAAAACCATACATACATACATACATACATAATTAGAAACCTTTCCTCTTTATAATATTAGTATAATAGATGTCACAAGACTGAAGTAGGCTTTCGTTCACCAATTTCTTCACCTTCAAAATATAATTTATTCATTAAATAAACAGAAGTTTGTTGATCCAAAACCGATGTTGATTAAACTGATAATGTTTCAAACATTTTGTAATTAGGGGCTCCGAGATTGGAATCTGAAGGAAGTTTTTGTCTCAACGAATTAAGATGTTTTAACAAATTTTAGTCCTTATCTGAATTTAAATTAATAAAATACAATAACATTTATGAACAATACATAGGGTAAAAGTGGGATAGATGCCCCACTTTTTGAAATAGCCTCATAATTTTAAAAACATGAATCTTATACGAACACTTTGTATGAATATAGCTAGGTTAATTATCTGTTTTGAATTACTATATATATTTTTTATCCTATCATTTATAGATAATGTGTAATAAACATTTTTGTAGAACACCTTTTTTGAGGATAGATGCCTGCAGAGTGGGATAGATGCCTTACATACTCTATAAACGCGACATCTAATAAAATTTATATGATAAACCATTTTAACATAGTTGTTCTGTTGTCCAAGAATATACTTGCGCTCGCACTCCTTCTTTTCTTTTGTATTTTCGTGGCGTGGTTCTCCTACAATCAGTATAAGGTTAGATCATTAATAAGTAAGTATACACAACAAAAAAAGCAAATTAAACGAGTAAAATCGGTTAACATAGAGAAAACCTCTGGCGCCATCAGGTAAAAATATAAACGGTACCTGTGATTATCGATAATAACATATACATAATATGTATTGAGGGATAGATGCCCTTAGAGGCCCCTAAGGGCATCTATCCCTCGAAAAAAAAGGGGCAACTATACTTTTTGATAAGGATAACTGCCCCAGTATTTTTTTTATTAAATAAAAACAAAAGAGCCACTATTTTCACTTAGATTTGTAATTAATGAACCAGTGTATAGACATAATAAGAAATATAGTGAAATTTATTAATGCTTATAAAGTTATGCAAAGGCAAATATCAACCTTTTTAAATTTTAACGTGTTCGTGAAGTTCGCCGCGGATATTACAACACGCACTAGCGAAACACGTCTTCACCAAACAACAGCTCATGCGTACCCGAGGTGCGGGGTGATAGGAGCTCCTATTTAAATCATTAATTCGTAGTCACGACTCTGGGAAGTGAGGTTTTTTGAAAATGAGGCATCTATCCCGGTGCGGCATCTATCCCACTTTTACCCTACTTAGTCATAACCTTTGAGTCTCTATAATTTATAAAATATTTTTAAGACGAAAAAATTATGATTATAATATTTTACTTAAATAAAACATCCACTGAATGTAACTATTTACAAAATAATTATTTTTAGTTACAGTTGTGATCCTCCCCTTCGATTTCATAGTCAATATTTCTCCGAGGACCTTACAGAAATAGAAACTCCCTTGAATTACAGGAATACTCCTATTTTTAATAGTAAAGTATCGATAAATAAAACATTTAATATTAACCTTTTTATATATTTTCGACGACATCCCATTTTGACTGCACAAAACGTTGCTTAACCTGCAGATCAAATAATAATATCGGTCATTGACCCGATCAATTAGAAAAGCCAATATCTCTAATGGCTGCTTTTAAATTTAATTACCAGCACTGTTCTTGAATATAAAATTAGTGGGGTGTTATATTTTGTGGAGTTCCAAGCCAACTGCTGTTTTAACGTCGTTATCTTTAATAATATTATAAATCTGAATGTATGTGTGTATTTTTACATACCAAAACTGTACCATACTGCTTTCCGAATCGGTGGTAAATGTTAAAAATATGTAATGACGTTTCAAAAGTGCTTCTAGAAGAAGTCTAATTGAATAAATAAATGTTTGAGTTTGAGTTTGAAACTGACTGAGATTAGACAATGCAGACGAAGATATCGACGATATTTTAGTAAAATATCTCATATCTGCTAAACTATAAAAATATTCCCTTAAACATAAACATGTACCAAAATGTGATTTATCTATCATCCCAATATAGCACCAGAAAATCGACGAAAAAAGTTTTATCTTAGAAAAATAAGTTTAGTTTGAAACTCGCTCTAATATCTAAATTTTTCAATAAATAATAATACTGCTTTTTTCTCTCTTATAACCTTTAAAAGATTTTAACGTTAATGGTTTATTTTAACAGTAAGAGAAAAATGTGAAGTGTTTTTATATGGTCATAACTTTTTATCACATTGGTCTAGAAATAAGAAATTATAGCTAAGAACTATAAGCTCACAACTAGGTATTTCGTGCTAAGTGATTTTTAACTGTCCTGGATTCGATTTAGTTAAAAGAGATAAAAAGAGAATTTACAAATGTAGGTGCATTAAATAATGACGCAAAGACAAATTCCAATTAAATAATAGGAAAATAATAGTAAGTAAGCTATTTCCAATTCTTCATTACATCTTATAATATAAAAATGAATCCCAAAATGTGTTGGTAAGCGCTTAACTTGAGAACGGCTGAACCGATTTCGTTAATTCTTTTTTTATTATAATCCTTGAAGTACGAGGATGGTTCTTACGTAGAGAAAACGTAAATATGTACCACGGGCGAAGCCGGGGCGGACTGCTAGTGACAAATAAAAATTTGAATGTGTCCTTTTTATATCAATCCAATTAAATCACTTCTAAAAACCCATACTATAGAGACACAATAAAAAGTTAACCTGTAACTATAGATAGAACTATATTGCTGACGTCACTTGCCTTAAATAAAATCATCCCTGCATCCCACTATCTAGCATCTACTAACCTAAACATGAAGTAATCATGTTAAAATCCAACCAAAGAAGAAACCTCTAAAAATATTACTTCCAAAATACTAATTTAAAGTAAATACTCACGAACCAATTGTAAGGCCTCGGAGCTGCGGAAAAGTTTTTAATTTAAAGTTTTCAACTGCAGCCCTCGATTACTTTCAGAAGCTCGCAAATTCGATCCCAGTTTACAGTATCGAAATACTTATTGCTACATTAATTTGTTAGTTTTTAATCTACAACATAATTTACGGAATTTATTGCATGATTAAAAATGTGTCTATGTATATCAAAAAAATGCAATATCAAAATCATCAGTCATCAGAATATAATGGTGGTCATTATAAGGACTAATAATAATAATTCCTTATATTGTTAGAGTTGTTAGATGTTATATAGGTAGTCATTATATTTAGTTCCAGAATGCTGCGTTTATCTCGATGCAGGATGCTAGACATGGAAAGCAATAGCAGGAATTATATGTATAAATTGTGTGCAGATAAATTAAACATCATGTATGCTCTTTAGGATTAAACTCTGTCATTTTAATTACAGTTATACTTAATAATTTTAAATCCACTGTTTACTTTATTTGACCTATATAAAAATGACGATTAAATTAAACCTACAACCATTTACATCAGGGTCACTAACCACTGCACTAACCGGTCTTAATATTCTTTTTATTCCTTCAAAGTACCAAACATTAAATATATAGATAGTATCACATAATTGCAAGTAATTATATTTACCTTCGCTTTCTAAAGGTTATCGATTAGTAGGTCATATGAATTGATATGTAATACCTTAGATCGTATAACGGTGTTTATTTCTCTCGAGTCTCGATATCGCTATTAGGTATTTATGTTTTGTAATTCTTAGAGGTCTTATTAATTCCTGAACACATTTGTGTTATGGTAATCGTATTAATAATGTGTTGTATAATTTTATTCATAATTTGAAAATAATGATTAAAATAAATATGCTGTGAATTGAGATCCTCATTTTCTTTGAAGTCGGTTAAAGATTTTTAATAGAGGATTCTCTATTAAGGCAAGACTCCAAGTGATTATGTTTAAATTGAAACTTTTTTATTAGGACCACTTCTATTAATAGATGAGTGTATGCGTAAAGAAACGACTTTGTATCAGTGTTTTTTCGGAAATTACTTGCACGAATTATTTTGATCATTATTCTAATTTGTTCCTATACTAAAGAACAAGTGTAGGAGGATAAAATGTGTATATAAGTATTGAGTGTTCTATCAACTTCTAAAAAATAAAATAAATAGGAATATATTGTACTTTATTTACATAATATTATCTTGTCTTTCTAAATTGAACACAAGATGTTATCATGCGCATAGTGATTAGAGAAAAAAAATCAAATTATAGACTCTACCTATCTACACATGAATGAAGCTTTCCATTAGTGAAAATTCATAGTTTCTTGCCGGTTCTTCTCCATAGATACAGCTTTCTGAATCGGTAGTAAATGTAAAAATATGTTATGACGATACAAAAGTGCTTCTCGAAGAAAACATATTGAATAAATAAATGTTTGAGTTTGAAAGAACTTTTAAAATCGATCTATTAAATCCGGAGCTCATTCGCTACAAACAGACAAAATAATTCCTCTCTATGTTATTTCGTATTGATTATCCCTATCCTTAATAAACTAATTAAACAAAGTGCAAGTCCGCAACAACTGAACTGCTTTGAAAGCCGGCACGTGCGTTCATTCACATCACCAACAAGTTTTAAACTATAACTATGTATTAACTAATAACTACAAGTTTTAAACTATAAGTTTGATTGGTTTTAGTTATTATATCTCACATTGTTGAGCTCATTCCTGGTTTCGCGAAATCCATTGAAACGTAGTTTACAAATTCATTGATGTTAAGTATATAAACTACTCTACTACGGCGATATTCATATTCACATAAAATAAAGCACTAAAATTTTTAAAGATAATCTAGGCCGGTGGTTCAACATACGAGGGGTTATAAAGTATATACTCATAAATGATAGACTGGTAACATTTTCCAATAAGTTGAAGAAAATATTTACTGTTTTGTACACGCTTCGCAACAATTAATTTAACAATAATTAAAACATTACAATTTATGTAAATAAAGGTGAGCCTGATAAATTAATATTGTCACTTAATTATTCTATAGGTATTTAATATTCAATACTGATGCTTCTCATTACAATCACGCACAAAATAAAAACACAACAATACCATTCTACAGTTTATTTACCAAAAAGATGATAGTGTGATTTCACTTTAACAACCGGTTGGTGGTAACCGATTGGTGCGTGATGCACGATTGGAGCATGATGCACGATTGGAGCGTGATGTATGATTGGTGCGTGGTGCACAACCGACGCGTGGTGGACTATTGGTGCGTGGTATAGTGGTGCTGTGTGGACCACGTGGTACCCTGGGTCGGGAAGGGCCGCTGCTACTGCAATAACTGCCACAATCTGGAAGGATTTAAAGACGTGAATTTTGATAATTGTATAACGTTTGTATGTTTAACAAGCATCCTACGATTTTCAAAAAATTTAATAAATTATACACTACTTATTATCTAATAATCTGATTCAAGACTTATATATAAACATTTTACAAAAAATAAATAAAATAAAAACAAATTATAAAAATTTGCGAAGATAAAATGAAGTGATGTATTTATATCTAGAATTATTTGTTTATATCTAAATAGGCAAAATTTTAATAAATGTTTTAATGTTTTAAAGAGAAACTACGGAAAAAACTGTTTAGTACTTCAGATACGAATTCAACACTCAGCACGCACGCATAATTAATAACTGGCGGCAAACATAAAGAATTTTTCGGTACAACTTAATTTCTTTCAAGAATTCAAGTTATTGAGCGAACTTGTGGTGACAAAACGAAAAGATTAATTAAATATAATCAAAGATACTTACGATTAACAAGTGTCGTGCCATCTTGGGGTATACGTCTGTTATGTTTCTCACAGCTTACGGCTACTTTATATATATAAAAGTATATACGCCATAGACTTAAAAACAATAGACGCGTCACAATCAAACTTCCTTCATTTTGCAATATTATCTTTGTTATCATGGGTAAAATATTTATTAGCAATGTATCGGATGAATAGTTAATGTTCTCATTGTTTAATTAAATTTTCCATTAGCATTATATCATAGTTTATTGTTTGTAATCACAAGTAAGGTTGATTTGATTTCAATATAGGCTTCTACATTGTAAGTAAACTATGTGAAGTTGTGACGTGATACAGCAACATGAAAAGAAGGAAATCGTTGTATGCTTTCTTAATTTTTGAGTTTATCAAAAAACACAGATACCGAAACTTTTTCTAGGCAGGTGCCCAGGTAACTAGGAATAATACTATATAAGCCATCTGTTTTACAAGGAAGAGAAAATTACGTTCTTTTTATTGTACTTTCATACATTTTGAACATAAATTGTAACAAAAATAGATAACTAAGTAAATTATGTTCGATGGCATCAAGGAATTCCTTCTTCTTGTATTAGTTAAGTTTTATTTGAATTAATTTAAAATAAATAAAAATATATATTTTTAGCCGTATTAAAACTATTCTATAGAACACATGTACCCTTATGACATTCTACATATAGACATCCAAAGGTCGACTATAGCTACAATGCGGTCAGGAGCAAATGTTTTTTTCTCTTATCTGCCTTCTTATATAATAGTGGAGTAAAAACAACATACCTTGTTAGTTTTAAAATCTTTATTGATCGCATAGGTTCAACTGGGTATTAAAAACAAGTAGATTTAAGCTGTTTTCCTAAGTTAATATCTTTATATCGGTTATCATGTCATGTTTTTAGCAATTGTTTGTTTGTTTAGATGTTTGATACTCATATTCACACAGTGGCTGGAAAGATTTAGTTTAAATAAGTCACATAATATTAGAATTCTTCAAAATCTGGAAAATGATAGAGTTATCATTTCGAGAAACTGGGTCATTACGTTTAACGTGTATTCCTTAAAATGCTTAGAGCATTAATGCTCTAAGTTAAAATGCGTAGTAAAAATAAATATTAATTCGAATATTTTGATGTTATTACGTAAGTAAGTACGTATTATAAAGTATTATGTTACGTAAGTAAGTACGTTAAGATTGAAGGTAATTTTTACAATTCTTCACATTATTTTCATAAACAATGCTTTAGCGCTTAGGATAAACACTATGGGAAAGAAAATTTGCATATTATGTGACAATAGTTGTTCAATAACGTATTTGTGAATTGTAAGAGAACCTATAAAATTTAGTATGGGCATTTTCTTAAGAATATAATATGTATTTCTATTGAATATATTTTAGATTTTTAAAATAATGTATATTTCATTTGACTTTTTCATATGAATAAAATTGTGCTTTCTTGCAATGTATAGAATATGTGATTTCCATTGAGATATTACATAATGCTGAGTTATATTATGTATGGATTATCTATTTTAATAATACTGAACATATTCTTCTTTATGGGCTATTAGTCAAAGCTGTATGTTATAATTTATTACCTAAGGGTCTGACCGAGTATCGGCCTAGATCTTATAGTTAATTAAATTCTAAGGCCAAAGGGTCGTTGTCTATTAGTATTATGTTCTGTGTACAAGGGATAAAAGTTTAAAGATAAAGTGTATAGGGTGTCTATAAATAGCAGGGTTTGTTCTCTCATTTCATTCAGGATTTATCAATAATTTAAAAATAGATTGAAGGTATACAGCTCCCTTAGTATTCTAGGATTTCGATCTACTCTATGGACTAAGTTTTAATGTTAAAGAATCAATCAATTTGTTTTTGCTATGCAGTTATTTAATATTTTATATGGGATTAACCTAATCAGCTTTTGAACACGTTCTTAGACATACCTAGCAAATTAGTTTTATTAGTTAGATTTATATTACTCATTAGCCTATAGTATAAGGCTAGATCGTAATTTTCAATAATGATACCCTAGTTAGGTTCATTTTAGGAAAAAAAAATAGCTTTTGAAGTCAATAGATCTAATGCAAATCCATACTTTATTAATATTATAAACGCGAAAGCAACTCTGTCTGTCTGTCTGTTACTCAATCACGCCTAAACTACTGAACCAATTTTCATGAAATTTGGTATGGAGATATTTTGATATCCGAGAAAGGACATAGGCTACTTTTGTATCCCGGGATAATGACGCAATCCCGGAAATCCCACGGGAACGGGAACTATGCGGGTTTTTCTATGTGTTATTTGTGCGGGCGAAGCAGCGGGCGGTAACCTAGTATCCTATATACCTAAAACATGGACAAATGAAAACATTATTACTATGTGGCTACCAGTTACACTTTTATTATTTACAGTTTACTAAGATTGTATAAACAAAATCACAGAAATATAAACAAAAAGTTAATTTAATCAACAGAATAAACAAAGCAAGTAATCATACAATTTTCCAATAATTTAAATAAGCAACACAAATGGATTTATAAGCCTTTCCAAAATTTCTAATAATATAGAGGAAAACAAACCATCTAAGCGACACGACCTCGATCGCCTATAAGTATGTTTAAGCCCTTTGGTTTTAGGTGTTTTAGTCGCGAGCGTGTTAACCGCTAGAACTTTTTATTTGACAATTTCCTCACTATTTTAAAGTATTCAAACAATTAATGGATTAGACAAATAGATTTATTCTGCTCTTTCTTGTTTTAATACACATACGAAAAGCACTGAGTGTTGTTGATTTTGCTTATTTCATTGTCATCTTTGAGAAATTTAATTTACAACAGTGTTTTAATATGTATGTATGTTTATAGCGGTATCAAAAAATGTATTTTTTTAAGTAGGTACCTATATGTCTCGTATTAGCATTTATTTTGTTATATCTAAGTAATATGAGACCAAAATAAGCTAATAAAATGTATGCTTAGTTTATTACAATAAAATGGTCTCATTTTTACTTGTCAAGATTTAATACTCCTTATACGCGACATTCAAATAGCAAAAAGATAGTTCAAATAGTGAATTCTTGTTCTATCAGTCTCGTGTACAATCAGCCTATTTCATAAA
This sequence comes from Colias eurytheme, assembly GCA_907164685.1. Taxonomy (NCBI): domain Eukaryota; kingdom Metazoa; phylum Arthropoda; class Insecta; order Lepidoptera; family Pieridae; genus Colias; species Colias eurytheme. Next base: position 6,694 of record CAJQZN010035238.1, on the reverse strand, counting down.
GTTATTACCTAAATAGGACAAGAATTTGATTCCTCCAGAGAATGGTTCTAATAAGTCGCTAGTATGTACCGATAACCTACATGTCTATCTAGGTCAACTTCCCTTGAAGGTAATGATAAAAATATAATGGTTATTTATATTTAATTTGTATTGTGTTTTATTTATTATCATTATGGGAAAAGGCGAATTTTTCGTTGCAAATATTACTGTTTTACATTCATTTCTGTTTCGATTTTGAAATACTATCAACCAAAATAACACTGATAATAGAACTTACGTGGTGGGTAACTAATAACTATTAAGTAATGGTAAGTAAAGGTTATTCTTATATGTAATTTTTTAATAGAGAATGTGGAGAATACTTTTAGGAAAATATAAAATAAATGTATATTATAATTGTAAGACCCATATATATTTTCTTATCAGCAAAAGTAATTAACTGGTAACTTTCGTAATACGGAGACTTGCTAGTATTTATACGGAAACTCGTTGCAGCAGTTTTTATTGGTATTTATCATGATGGATCGAAAAGTTAAAGGATCTTTTAATCCGGGAACGTTGAATCTTTACGCTATTCAATAAAACAATCGCATGTTATTGCTGAAAAAAATCATGTTGAATCTATAAAAGAAGTGTTTAATTATTTTACACACTTACATTCCTAATCTTGCCCTAATGAAAGTGTATCTAGTTATATCGCATCTTTATCATCTTTAAAAAAAATGCTGTGTGGTTTTATGAAACCACGGTAAAAGTGACTTAGGCACAAAATTATCGTATTTGTACGATAATTATCGTACGGTTTGACCGCTGCGCTACATAGACCAAAAAGTTTGAGACGATGTAATAAAAGTTTCACTTTAATATGAAACGGAAAGGCAATATTTCGGTTAAAATAATCATCATAATTATAATGAGAAGTTAAAGTGGGAAGCTAGCTAACAATAAGGAATTCATAGCGATAAATAATATTTACTCCGTATAATATATTGTATATTATATACAAATTTATAGACATATTAACATACTTTACATAATATGGAAATACTGGCCGTGCTATTATACAATAATATCGATATTGTACCTACGTAATACATACTATAAGTTGGTTATAGAAGACAACGTATTGTGTGCTTTTTTTTTTGCTCAATGTGCGTTTTCGGTCTTTGAGGGAAACCTATACATTACTTATACATCTACAATTATTTATATTTACACTCTTATGTAGATACCAAATAAAGTGCATTTACCCATAATTACAGTTAATACAATATCCCTTATAATACATCTAAATAGTTTTTCTACTTGAAAAGCAACGGCGAAGAAAAGAAATGTGTATGAAGTGGATGAAACAGCGTACTTAGAGATGACACATCAAGCGGAGCATGTATGATTGGCGCATGGTAAATGATTGGAGAATGATGTATGATTGGTGCATGATGTATGATTGGCACGTGATTTATGATTGGTGCGTGCAATCGTAGAATCGGTGGATGCGATACCGATACCGTCACTGGTTTTGCATTTACCGCCAAAAGAGATAGGAAGATCTGCAAAAAATAAAAATAAATGCAATGAGGTTTCGATGTAGATGCAGATTAAAGTTTTTATATGAATATTTAGTAAAACATTTTCATGGTACCATTGAATTAAAATTTACTTCACTAAATAGGCTCAGTATTCTAAAATACAAATCACATTTTATAAAAAGCCAAATGAACATTTCATCATTCGAATCTACTTGTATTCTATTAGAATGGGATTCTTATGTTAAAAAACAAATAATAAAAAGAATCTTGATACTCATGAATCACAATTCATTCTATGTTTTAAAATGTACGAGATAGAGCTAAGCTTTTATTTTACAAATAAATTATTTAAAATATACAAAACTCACCAAGAATATAGTTTTCGAAGCCATTTCACACCGAGATTCAACTTTGACTAACCAATTGGTTACTTGACAATTTATATATACGACGAAAATGTTGGATTTCCCTGCGCCTCTCAAATCCGCTTTAGGAAAGATATTTCTCGCCCATCGGCACGAATTTCTAACCTTACGGAGAAGAATTCTTTGTATGTATGTTATATTATACTTGTGCAATCGTTCCTGGGAATATTATGTGTTAAATTATGTGTGATGTAAGTTATATTATCAATTATGGACCTAATAATGAAACACTGGTTATAAATGTGAAAGTTAGGCCCTTCGCTCATGGAGCTACTCAAAAATGACTGAACTAATCAGTAATTACGATTACAAACCAGTTACAAATTGTATCTCGCATACAACGCTACTCAAGTTATAAGGTTTCAGTCACTTGCCAATGTTTGCTCGTTCATTTTTATCATAAAAAACAAAGAAACTCGGGAAACCAGTAGCGTGGAGACCGGCACGACGCGTCGCGCGTGATTTGTTGCTAACGCGTTACTCACCAGTTAGTAACTAGTCGCGTCGTGTGCGAATCTCCATAGAACATGTATGGGCTGTGACACTCAGGCAACTCGTTAGTAATTTGAGTTTGTGACTAGTTCTTTTTGAGTAGCTCCATGAGAGAAGGGCCTTAAGATTACTGTGTATGCGTTTCTTTAAAAGATGTATGAAAATTATTAACTTAAAACTGTGTGCTTTAGACGCGACAGCTTTTTTTATCCGTCTATTACACCGCAAAAAATCAGCTGATATCAAACAAAGAATAAAATAAAAATAATTTATGGGACAAAATACAAATATAAAAATACGCTTTAATCCCGATTCGTAAATTTTGTGAAGTTATAAATACGAGAACTTGAATATTAACTTTTTGAATATATTTATTTAGATGAACATTACACTGAATTTAACTAATCTAGAAACGGATTTAAAATTTATACCACGGAAATTATATTGTAAAAGTATGAAAATAGCAACTCTATCAAAATAGTCGTATTGTGAGAGATGCAATAACATAATTAAGAAATTCTTAGACTCTTAAAAAATCTTTTCCAGCTTGTGATGTTTTTCTCTTTAATTTTTTAAGCTATTGCATAGCTTCTATCGCGGGCCCTGAGCGCGGGGACCGAATCCAGAAATTTAGTAACGAAAAACCTCACGCTCTCTACTCCGACGGGCACGGAGGTGTGGCTTGAAGGCATAGCATGCTATAGCTTTACCGCGGCAGTCCCCGAGTGCCACACGTCTTTTTTTTACCACATTCATTCAAGCTTTTGAAGTTTCTCTCCTATACAGTTTTTACCATCATTTACATATTAATTGTAAATAAAACAACAAAATGAAAAATAAAATATTTATTAAACGCTACAAAATAAATTAGTGGATAGCAACAACTGGCAGAGCTTTAAGTGGGGCGTGGTGGACCAACGAGCTGCTGTGAGAGACAGCAACTGGGGCGGTCTTAACGACTACTGGCGTAACTACTGGCGCGTGAACTACTGGCGCATGAACTACTGGCGCATGAACTACTGGAACAACTGGTACGGACTTGACGATAGGTACGGACGCTACCACGGGTGTGTGGACAGCGTGGACCACTGGAGAGCCGTGGTTAACCAGCTGGCTGCTCTTGGTGATGGTGGTCTTGGAAGCCAGGGGCACGGTGTGGACCACGGGCGCGTGGACGGCCACCACGGGGGTTTGGTGCAGGAGCACGCCAGGGGCGGCGGCAGCGCAGGCCAGGAAAGCGGCGAATACCAACTGCAATGATGTATATTGTGTTATTTAAAAGGAAGAATTCACATGAACAACTTAAATCTACACTAATTATATACGAGGAAATATTTTATTGTTCGATATCTTTTGAAACTATGTAACCATTGTTCACCAACCTCTGAAGTTTGATAAGTTCATAGATTAAATACCAATTCTAACACAGAAAAAATCTTTCGGTGTTAGATAACCCATTTATCGAGGAAGGGTATAGGCACGCTAAGAAGTAAGAACAACAATTATAGCGGAGCAATGCGGGTAAAATCGCAGAGCACAGCTAGTAAATAATAAAAGACGACAGGACAAACACAATAAAATATAAGTAACTAAAGTTTTAGCTAAATTAGTGCCATTTTCACGTCAGTTAACGAATCCCTCATAAAACCAAAGCACAGTATAAGAAAATTTAATATTATATCCAACGAAACATTTATTTAAAATTCAAATTCAACCCCTAACGATCACTTAAAACTTAGTTGACACTTAATTATGTTGGAGCCTTAAGACAATCGTTTATTTCATTTACATTTTTAATCAAGCTAAATAAAATTAACGCAAGCGAGCGACAAATAAGAAAATACATATTTATATTTAAGTCGCGGTATTTATGATTTAACCCGATGACTGTTTAAATGATTTTTATTATTTTATAGTTTTTATAACTATTGACTATTACAACATGAATGATATACGGTCAATGCACTAAATGCATTCTTAAAGTATTTTTTTTCAGTTCCAGAATAATATTATATAATATATAAGGATGCACTTATTTTCGCGAAATCTATTCACTATTTCCTCCGTAGGAGAGTCTGAACCAAGACTGGTCAAAAGTCCACTATTTGAATTCACACAATACTTTACACCAAAAGCAATGCAAAACAAAACACGCCACATCTTTTGTTTGAGCTTTCTTAAAATTTAAATCTCGATTAAAATAAAAAAGGCACTCACAAGTTTCTGCATGATTAGTTTTTTGGTACACAGATAATAGTGTTACTGTGAGGAGCTTGCCGAAATATCTAACTATGCAGTCTCAGAAGCTCGCTTATATACCAACTGCCGAAAGTTGAATATTGCGTATGTACTTGATCATATCTCACGGTCATAAGCTTACCTTTATTTTGGGCTTATGATTGTATCGAAAATGGTAACGTTTTGCAAGTTTAAAATTAAAGATTAAATGCGCTTGGTATAGTGTTCTAATTGGATTATTGTTATAATCTTTGAGATCTTCATACCTATTGGATAGAAACAATTAGTTATTTGAATACGAATATTGCTCTACGCCCAATTTCTTCATTACTTTAGTATTAAACACTTTGAAAAATATATATCAAACACGCTTGTTGATCATAGTCAATACCTAGATACAATTAATATAGCTCAGAGTTACATCGAGAAGGAGACAAACAGATAAATCTACAACTACACTAATATAAAATCAATATTCTTAAATGATACAGGCTAAATTTTAAATATTTTTTTCAGTTCAATCTCATAAGTGAAAATAAAATTGAAAAAAAAAACGGTCCGTATGGACCACTCCATTGAGATTTTCACAATGACTAGGCACCCTTAATAACCAGTATAATTTATGTAAACCCACATTATCATCTCTCTGGAATAATATTATTTTAATTCATTGCATATTTCTAGTAGCTTTATTGTACACAAAAAACTACTAAAGCAAATATGCACAAAGTTAATCTAGTTTCACAAACACTTAACATCAATAATGTAAAAGCGTCCTATTGCATCTACAACAATCTATAAAATTCTACAAAATATCGGAAAGCTCATTGTTACAAACCAACATACATTGTTAGACTTTTTTAATAAGTTATTAAGATTTTTAGATTTTATTTTATACTAGTGGTCCGTCCCGGCTTCGCCCGTGGTTGTATTTCGCAATAAAAGGTAGCCTATGTCCTTTCTCAGGTATCAAAATATCTACATACCAAATTTCATGCAAAATGGTTCAGTAGTTTAGGCGTGATTGAGTAACAGACAGACAGACAGAGTTACTTTCGCATTTATAATATTAGTATGGATTCTTATCATAGTATCTAGTTCTTTCTCACCGAGGTTTCAGGGAATACCCATTAAGCCTGCGTTATCTACTTTTTGGCTTAAGTATTTTAACGGATTTTAAACGCAAGTTGATTACAAGAAGATAAGCTTTGAGATAATCCTTATTTAGCAGACAATAAACAAGACATTTTATTACAAAACAACACAATCGTAATTTTACGCTCATAAAAGCCGAATTAAACACAAATAAGGCTAGTGAATAATCTTAACGGCTTAAGAAATGTATTTTATGTAATTTTCTTAATTAAAATGGTATTTATGATACCAATATGTAGTATTAATAAATTTAGTTTGATAATTCAATTAATTTCCAATATAACAAGGATATTATCGTAATTTTAAATTGTACTATTTGCAGAACATTGTTGTTTGATTATTATGTCACGTCCAAATATAACATAGTAATAAAGTTTAAGTACATAGTTAATATTTAAATTATGTTATACTAGCTACCCGCCTCGGCTTTTAATATTATTTAATAATTTAAATAGTTATGTTAAAAAGTGCTCCATTCTGCTCATTAATTTATGTCAAAATAAATCATTTTGCGCATTTTAGCCGTTGCGTATTCAAAATGAGATAAAAATCTTGAAACTTTTGCAACTACTAGGGGTTCTACCCGACTTCGCTCGTGGTAAATATAAGGCCAATAGCACACAGGGAACGCGGACATAATATCCAATGGTGAAATATTTTTTTGAAGTCGTGTTACGACTTTCTGATAATAGCGCGTTCAAACAAAGAAAAAACGATTTTATAATTATTAAAACGTTTATATTACGGCAGGTACCTACTAATAAAAACAAAACATGTATTAATGTACTAATATTTTATCTCTTTGATATTAAGGGCGCGTATAAAGTCAAATCACCAATCAACTTTTAGTTGATA
>CAJQZN010035237.1:0-32208 GCA_907164685.1 Colias eurytheme | reverse complement strand
GTTTGACAGTTCAAAACGTCATCATCACGAGCAGATACAGGGCGTTCACGGCCGATTTCAGAACGTAAGGCAGCGATCGTCAAGCGCTGTCCTCCGCTCTTTTGTCGCCTTTGCGCTTGTTGAGTTTTTTCTTTATATCTAGCAACATTTGCTCGAACGACATGTCGTCGTTGCGTCGAGGGGGTATGGCGGCTTGGCCGTGGAAAGCGCTCTCCGTGTATTTCGCTTCGAGACCATCTGTTTTGAATTAATGTTTTGTATTAGTAATGGATTAAGGGCCGATTTTTCAATACTCGGATAAAACTTATTCGTCGAATAATGTATAAAACGACCATTTTAAAAACGTATTCTAATTGCCCGTATTTGACAGTTTACGTGACATTTTAATACTATCGTGTAATACTTTATTGGACTGATAAGTTTTATCCAAGCATTGAAAAATCGGCCCTTAATTATATGTAGCGTAATCTGTGTTAGATTTTAATGATTTTAAGCAAAGCTCTTTTATAAAATATTGAGCATTTTTCAAATATGTCAATTAAAAGTTTTTGAACATACAGTATATATTCGGATGTAAATAAAGGTAATAATAATACTTTAAAGGTTAACTTTTTTGTAAAAAAATCTTTTATCAAAAATTTAATATAATCCAACCACCTATGTTACTATTCCATGAATTTAACACAATTTATATGAATAATAAAAAAAAATTCAATAACCCTAACAGAGTAACAAATATCAGCTAATAATTTTACAAAATTACATGAAATAAAAAACAAATAATTACCCAAATCCGCATAGCTCTGTCTACAAAACGCCCGGCGGCCACCAAAGCCGACGTCGTACTGCGGGAACGTGGCCGCTGCTTCCACAGCGGACCACGCGTCGCGCGGCCGCTGGTATGTGACGAAACCGTAGCGCGAACTACGATAAAATGGACCTTATTACAAGTAATTAAGGACGAATTTACAATGCACTTACTATTTACACAATGCGCGGCCGCTGGTACGTCACGAAACCGTAGCGCGAACTACGATAAAATGGACCTTATTACAGGTAATTAAGGACGAATTTTTTTTGAGAAATAAATGTCTTAAACCGTAATTTACAAAGCACTTACTATTATATTAGCACGAACTGTGGTGGAATATTCAACCTTATTCCCAGTACTTCGAATTTACACAGCACATTCATTGTGACATGATGGGATATTCAACCTTATTTCAAGGACTTAAGGACGGTTTTACAAAGTAAGAAGGGTTGGGAATTGTGATGGTATATTCAACCTTATTGTTATGAATGAAAGTCGGATTTACAGATGATTGTGAATTGTCATGGAATAAATTCAACCTTATTTCAAAGACAAGGACAAATTTACAAAGCACATGAATACATGAATAATTCTACTTTAGCAGTGATAGAATATTCAACTTTATTCTCATGAGTTAAAGTCTTATATAAAAGCTAGGTTGAGCTTTTATTAGCTTCCATAGTTATATTTGAGTAGTGTTTATGTAAAACACGGAAATTTAACTTCATATTTCAATGGAATTGAAAACAATATGGTTTGGCAGTTGCAAAAGCCCATTTTATTATCATAATTACGAAAGAGATGGAAATAAAATCGTTATTACAAAATTTTAATTATACATTTTAAAAGTAAAGAGATGTTTTTTCACTCACCCATCCTCCTTACTATGCAGCCTGACTTCAGAGACCGGCCCGAATTTGGAGAATTGACTCCGCAACGACGACTTCGTTATGTCCTGCTCTAACCTTCCCACAAACACTATCCGTCTCTCTTCCACTGGTGTGTTGCTCTCTCTGAAAATAAGGAATAATAATTTATTTTTTATTATCATCAAGTACTTTGGATATGGAAAAATGGAAATAAACGAATAGTAATTTCACATTAATCAAGAGTCTTTTATTTATATTATTATATATTATTTACATTAGGTACCAATTATAATCTTTTTCTAAAAATGAAGACAAAGTATAAAACTTTTTCCCTGTGAACTTTACCATTTTTATATTTGTTTATTTAATATTGTCAAAGAATTGAGTATTATATTTGCCCTGCTATAAAAAATAGACTTTTAAAACAGTTCATAGCTATAAATGATTTTATGTTTTCCTTAAATGTAATTCAATATTAATGAAATATAATAATTTCCTTGAAACATACCTATCTTCAGAGCTGAACGATTTCCTGTAAGTTTTCTTCCTGGAATCATTTCTTCTGAAAGTGCTTGACGATCTTCGAGACTTAGATGATGATGCACTCGAACTTGAGCCTGAAGAGGAACTATAAAAAGAACATCATTTTAATAATTTAATTTAACTTTTATACAGATGAACAAACAATTTAATTGTATGAAATAATCTCAATGATAGAATAACTTACCGTTATTATTAACCTGTAATGACATACTAATATCAGGCTTTAATGAAAAATATTGGCGACACTACCACCTAATAATGATCGGTTAACAGACGCTTACGAAAATTTCATGCATTATGATTGGTCAATTTATAAATGTAATAGTAGGGGAGCCCAAGAGGGGATTTTGGGATTTACTCGAGCGCGTCAGATTACTATAAGGGACGGTACCTTAGCTATTCGTTAGTACCTCTAGTCAATATGAGCAGTTATGGTTGGTGGGTGCGCTCAGGGGCCCCGCTGAAAAATTTGAATAATCCATAATTCCCTAAGGTTGAGCTCGAATCGTCAGATTAGCGAAATGGGGACTTCTTATATTGTAATTAACCCCCCCATATATTAATCTGACGCGCTCGAATAATATTACTTTAATTTTTTACCCTTTCTTCATAGCGATTAAAACGCCACTTAAATCGTCAGATTAACGTATACTTTTTTTCAGTGACGTCCTGGAGCATGCAAAATATCAATATCTAACGCGCTTGAGTATTTCCAAGCCAATTTTTTTCTTTTTTAAATTAAAAAAAATAAAAAAACCCTTCCCCACCGCTAAAAGTGAAAACATTATAGGACCTTTTTTTCTCGCTATGGTCTAATCTACCAATTCTAATAGGTTCCCGTGACGCTCGAGTAAATCCACATTTAGCATCCTGGGCTCCCCTACTATAATGGCTAGTTAGTTACCTACTATTTAGGTTCTACCTATGCTATTTGGCATAGCAAAGCAAATAGCAAAATCGACTGTATTCTGTTAGAACAACATTCCAAATTCGTAAAGCCGCCACCCAAACACGTAAGTCTTATTTTTACCTTGAAGAAGTGGACGTGTCAGAACTTTCAGACACTGTCGGTTTTCTTATCGGCGGCGTTAACGATTTCGTCATTTTCTTTTCGGCAAATTTTTGTGGACTAGGCTTCTTTTTAATTGGGCTTTTAGATTTAGTTTCAGCATACCTAGATCTTGAGCGAGAGCGGTTAGAACGGTAATCTCTGCGGATGGAGGGAGACCGTCTAGATCGGTATGGTGACCTAGACCGTCTTTTTCTTCGGTACGGCGAGTCAGACCGTCTGTAGCGCCTGAACCTTGTGCGAGATCTTGATCTGGTGCGACTTCTAGAACGTTTCCGTCTGTGGCCGCGTGAATGCGATCTAGACCGTCTGTATTTAACTTCGTGTCTATCTTTCGACCGGGAACGCATCTCTTTGATCGGTGATTTCTCGCGTTTCGCCTCAGCTTTGTGCTTCACTGTTTCTTCTGGCTTCACCGCGACTTGCTTTCTCACTGGGCTTCCATCGCTCGACATTGACATGTCACTGTCGTTTCTCTTACGCGGCGATATTGATTGCTCTTTAACCTCTTGTTTATCGACAACTTCAACTGTCAGTGGAGTGAACTCGACTGTAGAATCTGTTTGAATATTAATAGCTGCTGATTCTGGCCTCTTTCTATTCTTTTCCAAATGTAAAATAACTTTGTCCTCGCCGTGTTCAGCTTTTTCGTCGTAATCACGCACAATTGTCGGTTTGGCAAATTTGAATTCTTGTTTATGGACTGGTGATTTAGGCTTATGTTTTTGTTCCACGGTAGTACTATTTTGTACGACTGTAGGAGCTTTTTTCATTACGACATCTTGAATGCTAGCGAAAAGCGAATTGCTCGATATTTTCGTATCAACTTGTTTTCCAACACTTTTTAAAGTAGCCGTGATATCTTTGAATCGTTCTTCGTCTATTTTTATATCTGCAATTTTGTCTTCAGCTGAATTTCTTTCATCTTTGACAGGGTCGAAAACGTTATGTTTGAGAACTGTATCGGATTTTCGTATTTTAAAGTTAATCGTCGCCTTACTCTCCTTTGGAGGAGAATGTGTTTTTTGCGGTTTAATTTCGTGTATAATTTCTGTTTGTTTGAACATATTTTCATCTGTGTTGGTACCAACACTGACTAAAATAATTTCATCATAATCTTTTGATGGAGTTTGAATTATTTCATTTGCTATTGGTATCGGTATTATGGGCTCTGTAGACATGCCAACAATTTTCAACATTTCAGCATCACTGATCAGAGGTTGTAGTTCAAGATTCTCAACTTTCGGTATTTTACTCATAACAATATCCTCATCTCTCTTCCGCATAGCTTCAGCCTTTTGTTTTTTGGTGTTCATCAGAATTTTCCTTGAAGCCTCTCTTATAGGATCGAAAATTTTCTTTGGACCTTCAGAATTCTCAGTACCCTTAGAATTAGCTTCATCACTATTAGATTTCTGACTAATTACAGCTTTCGTAACTTTATCCAAATTGATGTTGCAAGGCATTTCAGGGAATATCGCTTCTGGGCTTACTTGAGCCGAATTATTGTTTGAGCTTGCGCCACGACGTAACTTATACTCTTGGAGATTTAGTTTTTTCTTCTTTTGTGGCTGCTCAGTTTCAACAACAACATTCAAGGGCTCCGTAAGTGATATTTTAGTATCATCATCGTGACTTCGTTTCTCAGACTTCACTGGAATATTCTGAGGCATTTGCATGTCTTTTTTGTCTGTAAATAAAGCAGCATAGAAATCCTCCGGCTTGGATTCTTCTTCCTTAACTTTGACAATGACTGGTTCAGGTTTCACAATATCTTTTGGTTGCTCCACCAATTTTGTTGTGGTAACCACATTTTCAACATTATTTACAACTGGTTTTTCATTAACACTACTAGATTTATGCTTTTCTATAATTTTTATTTTATGATTGTCCTTAGAATCACAGTTTTTAATTATAACTTCAGACTTATTTTTAATAGTTAACTTAATGCTACCATTAGAATTTTGACTACTTGCAGTATCACTTGCTTTAGAAGCACTTTTCACCATCACAGAACCGTTACTTTTATTATCGACACTATCATTCGAACCAAAATGTACTGGGGATACTTTTTTGCGATAGTTTATGTTTGGATTTGGTTTGATTGTCTGTTTAGCACTAGTCTTCTTTTTAATGTCACTATCATCGTCACTAGCACGACTCACATTCACAAGTTTATTTTTCTTAATGTCATTGTGCTTTTCACCTTCCTCATCACTACTCTGGTTGTATATTATTTTCTTATTTTTACAGGATCTGTGCCTTGAGCTCAGTATCCTGTTATTACTTGATAGAACTTCAGGTTTTAACAAACTCCGACCTCCCTTTATATTCGGTAGACTGTGCCGTTTTTTCGTGGAGCAATAGTCATGGTCAGAATGAACAGGACTTGGAGATCGTCTAATTGTTGAATTAATAGTCGACGGCATCTGTAATAAATGAAAGAAAAAATAACAAGTTCCTTTAACGTTTTAAAAGTAACTTGCCATGCAGGTGATACTTACCAAAATTTGTCTCATCTTATTTTTGTTCAATTGGACTCCTGCGTCCTGTAAGCGCATGCCATTTGTTAAACTGGTGGGAGCTTTAACTTTTTGCTCCTTCGCATTTACAACTGATGTCTTGTTCTTAGTATTCAACTTTTCAGTTGCTTCAAACTGTTCAAGTAGCGAATTTAAATTATTCGCCTCCAGAACCGGTATGACGGTTTCGTTGCAAGATTCTATGTCGACAAAATCGTCTTCAGTTTTAACGTCATTTTCCTTTTTGACACTCGTCTTTTCTATACAAAAGTCGAGTACACGCGGAGGTTTCGTCGTAATAGCTTTCGGTGGTATTGATGGTTTTAAAATAGGTGATTGTTCAATACTACTTATTATTGATTCAATGGGCCTATCTATTTCCATATCTTGAGGACACAGATCGTCTTCCTCTTTAACAGTATTAGCAGTTGATGTTGTTGTTGCACTGTTTGGTGTTATAAGGAAACTATTAACATCTTCCTCCGTAAGTGCTCTAGGTATATCATCACTCTTTGAACTATTGTGTGATTTATCCTTATCATTCTCAAAGGACAAGTCTGACAAATCAAGATTCAAATCCTCAAAACTTAAGCAAGTTTTAGCATCTATATCTAGGCAGATGTTGTGCATTGGCGAGTGTGGTACAGAGCATGATCTTTGTACACTTTTTAATTTATTATAAGGTATGTCTTCTAATAAATATCTCTTCAAGTCCTCAATATTGGGGAGTACTTCAAGATCAGCTTCATTAAGTGGGACTTCTGGTTCCAATTCTTTTGTATCAACTGGAATATCTTTTACAGGTTCAATGATTGCAGGAACAATCTCCTCCACAACTTTATTTTCACTTGTATCTGCAAAGAATTCCTCTTCATTAGGGTTCACTTTTGCTATCCGAAAATCAGGATCGTTTGGTAATTTCGTAGGTATTAACAAATCTTCCACTATAGCTGGTATTGTGGGCTCCTTCACATTTTTAATGAAATACTCATCAACATCTTGTACAACAGGTTCATCTTTGACTTCCAGTATATCCTTCTCTTTATTTTCTTTTATAAAATATTCGTCGACATTTGAAACTACTGGCGTATCTAAATTTATACCTAGATTGTCTTGACATATACTGCCCTCTGAGTTCTGACGGTATCGGTAACGATTATCTGGTTTGGGATAGTTTGGTTTGTCTTCTACGTTTATATATTCTCCATCATCTATGGTATCATCGTTTGAATTTTCGTATTGTTCCTCTTGATCTTCCTCGTCTGAAGAACATTCTAGATCTAAGTCTGGATCGACAGCAAACACTTGAATGACATCATAGTCTGCACCCTCTACTAGCGAGTTATCCTCCATAGAGTCAGCTTCCACCTCATGATCTGAAGAGTCTTGAGTCTTTTCATCAATAGATATTTCCTGTACATCTATGTTTTCATCTTCGTCTATACTTGAATCTTGACTTTGTGTTATGTTTATCTGAAAAGTTATTACACTTTCATCAATTGTTCTTTCACTACGTTTATAGTACAGACAGGCACACAACTTTGAAGACCTACATATATTTAGAGTTAAAATACTTGTAAAAGCTACCTTTTGATTTTGACTCCATAAATTGTTATCTTGGGGGTCCCAATATTCACCCTCATTGCTTTCCTCTTCATATTGGCTCGACGCTTGCTCCTGTGAATACTCCGGGCTATTTTGGTTACAACTACCCTCGGATGACAGGGATTCGCTCATTGAACGCATTATTTTATGACCAATAGTTCTGTAACGCGCTTGATGATACATATTCAAAATATGTGACTCCATATCTGAAAATGAATTAATGTTATTAGGTATAGTTAGCTTTGAGGTGGCGCATATGAGGATGTGGTATGTTAGCGCAAAATTATAATCTGTCGAAAAATTGTGATTCGTAACATATTGCAAAAAATTTGTATACACTATTTATATCAGTAGCAACAATTTTATGCATTATTATTACTGTGATGTAAATAAAATAAAAATAACTATGGATGCTTTAATGGGAATTAAATCTGGGGTCTATAACAGATAACAAATATTTATGCATATGACCTTTACAAAGTAGTCTATGAAGGTTTACAAATTGAGGAAAATTTATAAATTCAAGTTCAAGAAGTTAAATCTTATATATAAAATTCTCGTGTCACAATGTTAGTCTGCATACTCCTCCGTAACGGGTGGACCGATTCTCATGAAATTTTCTGTGCATATCGGGTAAGTCTGAGAATCGGCCAACATCTATTTTTCGAAGCCGGGGCGGACCGCTAGTACATATTAAATGTAATGATATGAGAAGCAATAAGTATTTTTTTATTTATTTATTTGTCTCTTGGTATTTATTGTAAATACTGGTTGAAATTTAAAAATAAACAAGTAAAAGAAATGACAATGACATTCTTAACCCTTCAAAATCAGCTGACAAATTATCAAAAAATATTAAAAAAGTATAAAAAAAATTGAAACACCCAAATTTAAATTACTTCATCATTTTTTAAAGGGATCAACTGAATTTTATAGTCTTGAATAACTGAATAAGAGGTAATTATGATTCTTAAATTTACAATTTCATTATTGTTTTATTTAAATATATACAATCCATATAAAAATAGTTTGAATCTGTGCAATTAAATTAGTTACCTATTAAAATGTGAAATTTTATTAGAAATAAAATATAAATAATTATTAGAAAACATACTCCAACATTTTCTGCATTGTGTAGGTCATGGTGCATTATGTATTTTTTTACACGAAGAAAGTTTATACATCTTTAATTCATCTCTGCTTTAAACACACTTTTTATTAACCATTTTTAAAGAAACACTTAAACTTTTACGTAAATTATTTAAAAAGAAATACACAATGTTACATTATGTTCAGCTTAAACATTTAAAAGGTTACATAGAAATACATACATAATATTATCTGTCAATTAAGACCCAGCAACTTTGTCTCCACAACTATTTTGTCTCGGCAACTATTTTGTCTCTCCACCCATGGGCTAGTATGAAAATGCGCGCACGTAGCGTCGCAACTCCCCATACAAATTGATGGGAGAGACAAAATAGTTGCGGAGACAAAGTTGCTCGTGCGCTCTAGCTCTAAAACAGCAAGAATTAATTCTGGATAGTAGTGATAGCTAATCTGGCAGTAAGTTTAATACAATAAAGTATTGACTTACATGTTAAAACAGGGATCAGTTATATTATGAGCGAACAGTGACATCAACTCTTACTTTAAAAGTTTAATAGGCAACAGATTACTATCAAAATAAATATTAAAACAAAATATTATATGTTATTAAAAATGTTCGATCACAATAAATTATTATTGTAAGTATAAAATTTTTAAAGTGAAACTTTTATTACATCGTCTCAAACTTTTTGGTCTGTGTAGCGCATGTCGCGTGTATCGCGTTGTTACGCGACATGCGCTACACAAAGCAGTGTTCGGAACCGTTCGAACAGTTTCACTTTTACCGTGGTTTCATAAAACCGCACAACATTTTTTTTCATTCATCAACTCTCTTACGGCAAACATTACATTTCTCTGTGATATTTAAATGAAAAATTTGCATATCATGTAGATAACCTATTTACTACTGATACATAAAAAAAACTTAAATAATTGTTTTAATACTATATTGTGCAATTAAAGCTTTTCCTGATAAGAGAACATTTATACAAAGAAGTCAATTTCAAGTCACACATAATGTTTATCTTTTAATTTATAAATAAGTTGATTATATTTTATTTTTAATCATTGAACTACGAAGTAGTAGTAAATTTGACAATATAAGATACCTTTTTCACCCTAAATCACATTAATTAATTTATCATCAAAGGTAAATAAGCAATATCTCATTTGTTTACTTGTCACTGGTACAAAATATGCAACGAAATTACCAAATAGAACATAATTATAGATATTATAATAAATATATGTATATTACCAATTCACTATCAAAATACTGCTATAATCTATCACAAAAATAATATGTAAATTAACAGTTGTTTATTATAGTCATACAACTATGAGGTAACATGCAAAAGGCATCTCACACATGGTCCAAATATGATATTATTATAACTGAAAAAAAACTAACAATTGACATCATTAAGCATGTTTCACACATAAAGTATGCACTAAATGTTTTCGGCTTCTTTTCTTAATAATAATAAGATGTATACAGTTATCAGTGATCAGCAGTTTCATCGCGATACTGTCAGTATGAGATAGGAGTTAAAATTTAACTGTCAAAATGTGAAAACAACCTAAAAGTCATGTGATCACAATGCATTTAAGACCTAAAGTCGTGACCGTGGGGTCTAAAACCTTTTTATTACTCCAGCTTTCGACACAGATAACGGTGATTTCGACCAGTGCAAAAACCGCAGCAAAAAATTACACCAACGATTGAAAGGTTAGGTCCGCTGACCGTTTCCTTTTAAAACAATAACTATGCACTAAATTCACATGATAAACACTAAAACTAGAGATTAAAGGATTTCGTTACACTAATTTACTGAAATAAGACACATTATGTAAAGAAAAATAAACAATGATATCGTGACACAAAATGCGCGCAATCCTAACCTTGATAACGAAAATGGTTGATATAAGTTTCTAGTTCAAGGTCCCGTGAAAATCGGAAAAGTCACATGAAGGCGTTACACAAACAAATCTGTAATATCATTGCAACCCGACCAGAAATCTATTTTAAGAAAACAACAGACGAAAAAAGCACTAACCTTAACAACCTCAAGTGACGGCTTTATCCATGTAATATTTTTATGGGTAATTTGCCGTAGTATGCACATAAAACACCGTCAGTAGCACACTTAAGAATCTTTTTAGCACTTTTAATCACAGCACTATCCACTAATTCTTTATTTTTTCCTAAAAAATTAACACTTTTCACGAAACATCACATGCTACAAACTTCACGCACGACAGCAAATTCCAATTTCTAATGTTGCCATTTCACAATCTGAAGCGTAAATGTCAATAGTGCGTCAAAATTCTGCACTAAAATTCATTGATATTCCACAATAAACGCTCATAAAACAAATAAAATACTGAATTAAATATTTCGTCCATATTATACATTTTTTCTTAAATTTAACACGTTAAACTTCATTTTAAAATTGAATTGTACATCGTGCATATAAGTTTTGACATTTCCACTACAATCTGCAAATAGCATACGCGCACGGCGCAGCCACATGTGCACCACAATGGCACCACACAATACACATCACATTGATGTTTGTCTAATTGTAATTAATAATAATTTTTATAACACATTACGATATTCTTGTAGTTAACAGTAGTAAAAAATCCATCCCGGACTGAATCCATTTTAGGTCTATATTTCCGTGCATTTTGAACGGAATAATTTATTGTCTGTTTAAAATAAATAAAAAAAAAAAACCTATTTGGAATAAATTTGAAATGTTCGAATAACCGCATTTTAAATTTAAATTTTAAAACACGCTTGTCGATCAAAATATTCATCACACATCACACTTGCTCTGTGTTCATCACCACAGTTCATCACTCATTCAACGTTACTGTGCTAGGTACGTATTTTTGCATAATTCTCTATGATAAAATATAAAATTACAGCCAGTATGTACTTACATAAAAAAAATATTATAAATTTCCACCTCCTTTTCCACGCTCAAATGGAATAATGTTGTAATATTACATGGTTAACTATAACGACGATATTTAATTAATGATAAACTAAAGACGAACGGACAAGGTAATTCTTTTTTCTTTTTTATAAAATAAATCTTATCTATAAGTAAAAAATATATTGTATGAACTTAATTGTAGAGACACATCCACAAGGATAAAATGTTGAGTTCTGTTGTTGTAATAGTTAATACTCACATACGTTACAACGCGTTTTGCCTGTATTTTAATAGCAGGCATTACCAGTTTTATCTTTAAATCGTGCATCCAATTTTGTAACATATTATAGGCACTTCACATCACTTAACATGATCACAATCCACATATTTAGTGTATAACATCCTTTAATATAGTACCTACCTAGACACAAAGTTCAGGTACACCAAAAATCCAAAAAGTCGTTACACGTTCATGTTTGAAATAATACTGATTGCCAAATCTGTTTTAACCCAAAAAGAGTCTTCATTATTTGTTTCTAACTTCATTGAAGCAATAGGTAGGTACTTTTTACCTGTACGTTCTTAGAAATACAGATGTGACTCAAACGTCGGCAACTGATAAAGGGAATATTGTTTGTTGTTATCTGTAACCACAGTAAACACGAATTATGATAGGTAAATGAGAATTACGTTAAAACGTAGTTTTTGTAGATGTAAATTAAAGATTAGTGATACTATTTGACGCAAGCATTTGCTTTTTTAGAAAAAGGCGGGAGACAGATAAGTACATAACTCATAAGTAGATCTTACATAACTTCTATTTAGATTTCTCATATCGCGTATAATTTTTGGTTTTGTTATTGCATAATTATAAAACTAGTTTGTATGTAGGTACTTACGTGCTATATGCACTTTGCTATAATAATTATATTTCTCATCATAATATATAAACAAACAAGCGTTACAAGTGTTTCCAGTGTTACAAGTGTTTATGGGCGGTGGTGACCACTTAACATCAGGTGGCCCACCTGCCCCTTTGCTTGCTCTGTCATAAAAAAAAAAAAAAAATTAAAAATATATTATTTCGGTTACTCATTCACCATTGCTTTATCTAAATTGTAAATCTTTGTTATCTCTGTAATCCTCTTTTAAACCCAACCTATCACAAAGGAACCAGTATAATAAGTTGTTAAATTTACCCCATAGTTCAATGTTCGACGAAATCATTGATACTGTATATTTTATAACATACTATTGTCTATTCTACTAATATAGTATTTTGTAAATGCGATAGTGTGTATGGTTGCATACTACAAAATATGCAAACATACGACTTAAAAGTCGACTTTCGACTTTATTGCGACATTTGTCATAAATGCAGATTTTAAGTTATGCTTTTTTGTCTGGAGATAGGAGACTAGAACGTGACAAAAAGTAATCTAACTTTTTACTGCAATAAAAATATTAAAAAAAATTATAACTCCCATAGGAAAATCCGTTAAGATGCGCGTTTAAATTACTCCTTTTATAAATTCCGGTAGATGGCGCTATATTTAAAAAGTCACATGTATGAACTATAGCAACTTTCTTTTACTACGCAGGCAAGTAGCTATCTACAAACTTAAAAATTAATATGTTTTAAGATGTCGCCAAGCAGCACTGATACGTTAGCAATTATAAGAGAGGAGCAGTTGACACCAGCCGACTCCAACATCGTGCATCAGGAAAAAGCTGATGATGCGCAGGATTTGGTACAAGCTTGTCCTTGTAAAGGTAATATAGAAAATAAAAATATATATTTTTTTATGTTTAGAGCAAGCAAAGGAGCAGGTCACCTGATTTTAAGTGGTCACCACCGCCCATAAACACTAATATAGGTAACACATATAGAAATAATGTAGATTTCTAAATGATTTCTCAATCGGTTCTGTAGTTTTATGATTTTTCTACAAATTAACTCGTATGCATTATATGGAACAACTAACAAACATAAAAAATATTATTGGCTTCGTATGTATCTGTTGTATTCAAAGAATATAATATTCTACTCCCATAAAAAAAATAAGTAGAAAAAAGGGGAGTGGGCACCTATAATGCAAAGATGCGAACTTCCCTTACCTTACGAATAAAAACCTTAGTCAAATAGTCAATATGCATAAAAATTCATCATCTACAGGTCGAATAATCTATGACCTTGAAGAAAAACATCATAAAGAAATTCAGAAGTTACTTAAAGAAAAGGAGGAAGCGCTTACAGCAGACTTCCAAGAACGAATGGAGAAAGAAATAAATCTATTGAAAGATAGATTTGACTATATTTTACAGTGAGTAATATCCAATAAATACTAGGTATAAGGTAGTAGATTAAGATTAGCTAGAATTGTAAAGCGAATGTTACGTCACATTCTTATTTTTATAACTAACTCGCCCTGAATTTGCGCTGTGAAAATTATTGTAATGATTTTTTTATTAGTTTTTAGTCATACAAGCACTTTCTATAATCTGTTGTTCATTGTTTTTAACAAGTTCTTATTTAGTTATTCAAATTATTGGAAGTTCTTTATTTTTATTAGTGCTTATAACATACTTTTTAAAATAATATTTTGTTCTATCAAACTGAACGAGGTGGATTTTAGCTCTAATAATAAAACTAAAACATGTATAATATAAACTTTTTCCAAAATCACTGTACCAAATAAACACAGAAACGAACAAATACGAACCTCCCACATGATGCGGGAAGCACATAGAGAAAGAAAGGAAAAGATATCGGCCCTTCAAACCCAACTAGAGTGTAAAAACTTGGCTGGTCTGATGTTTGTTATGTGCTCTGAGAGGAGGAAGAGTAAATTGGAAAAGTTGAGGATTGTTGAAGGTTATTTCAAAGCTAATATTTATAGTCCTTTTTTGATTAGTTATAATATGTTGAAATGAAAAAAATATGGTAAAAAAAGGTCATGATAATATGGATTGAGGAGCTTTAAAAACATAGAAATCCAGGTAAATCAAAAATGTTGTCGAGAGAGTTTAATAATATAACATGCATTTCTTTTTGTCTTTTGTGAAGGCAAAACACAAAAAAAATGATAAAAATCATTTTCTTAATAATATTTATTTTAGATTACACAAGGTACATAAACGCCTTACAACACATTCTCTCCGAGAGTCAGGAATTAATTCTAAACCTATCTAGAGGCTACAAAACCGCCGCTAGAGTGGACCATGAGTGGAAAAATAAGATGAACAAGGTTATAAAAGAGGTAAGATATATGTATTCTGGACAAATAATTATATACTTATTCTATATCTCCAAAACAATACATTCAAACAATAAATCATATAAGTATGTACCTGCAGAACGAAAACTATCGTCAAATTTATTGCATCGTCATCGAGGGTATGACGTCGTTATTGGAGCTTTTCAAATTCACATACAATAATACTTTGATGACGATACGAATACCTAATCTATACTTATAATAAATCTGTAGAGAGGCCAATTCTGTACATGAAATATATTTAAAAAAAAACTATGAAGGGGTGATAAGGGATCGCTACTGATGCCAGTAAAATTTTTGTCTGTCTGTCTGTCTGTCTGTCTGTCTGTCTGTCTGTCTGTCTGTCTGTCTGTATATTCGTTATAGAAACAAAAACTACACGACGGATTTTAACGAAATTTGGCACAATTATTCTTCATACTCCTGGGCAGGTTATAGTAAAAGAATCATGTAAATCGGTGTAGAAACACCAAAGTTATACATGAAATACGCTATAAGTCATCGCGCGTGAATACAGAATCATGCCATAAGGATTATTTTTGTGTGTCAGTTGCCGCGTTCGACGCGCTTCGCGGCGGGAGCTATAAAAAATTAAAAAGGCGGCGGGTCCGCACCCGTTTCGCGTTGTCACGTGTGAACGGTTGAACCGATTTCGATAATTCTTTTCTATTATATTTTTTGAAGTACGAGGATGGTTCTTATGTAGAGAAAACGTAAATATGCACCACGGGCGAAGCCGGGGCGGACCGCTAGTTTGATAATAATTTTCGTGCTTGCGTTTCTGAATTGAATGAACCAATGCATAATCATATAACTATATATACCTAGCACATACGGTAATGTGATAATTTAAATATGCGGTATTCAATAGAAGAAGTTAAATAAGTACTTAAAAATTTCACAAAATTTTCTAACATTTCATTCAATGACGATATAAATCGTCACTTTTAATGCTCATTTTATGCTTACTTACTCTTTTTTTTGCAATTTCATGCTATTTGTTGCTAAATATATCTATTTAAATAATTAATTTTATATCATCTAGTTCCAAAACTTTGTATACCATTATGCGGGTGGAACTCCCGAGACGAACCAATATTTTTTCGATCTACCCTCACTTATGAAAACAAAAGCTCCTATACAAGATGATCCTAAGGAAGATCCTTGTGAAATTGAAGAAAAAAGTGAGGAAGGTTAGTTTTGTTTTTTTTAGAGATTATATATTTTATAGTAATTGTAATTTGTAAGCAATTGTGGTATTGTAAGTGTAAACTGTAAAGAAACCTATTAATAAATTATAGTTCTCAAAATAACAGAAACTGATCTACCACACGAGAAAAATTGGTGGGAAATGCTAGATGGGGAAAACCCACCGTTCATTATTTTTGGTGATATGGCGGAATTTCAACCTCCACAGAGGAGGGAAGTGTTGAAGAATGTTAAAGCCGCTAAAACTGCGCCACCTAAATGGAAAGATTATGGTAAGAGAGTAATTTTATTTCATCAATTAATGTTGCATTGCATGTAGGTACATATTTCTAAAATAAAACTTGCGTGTGCCAAATCATAATGATGTATGGATTCACGAAATATGACTTTTATTTGCTAAAGCCAAAAAATAAATAAAGATGGATAGAAAGAAAATACATTGATTTTAATGTTAAAATAAAATAATTTAGGCTTTTTACTTGAATTCAAACCGATATGACATTTTTTTTATTTTATTAGAATTAAGATTAGGGGCCGTTCATAAAATACGTCACACTAAAATTAACGTTTTTTGACCCCCTTCCCCCCCGGTTGTCACGCTGTGTCACACTTTCTGTGACCCCCCTGGAATTATTTCGTCACAAAAACTAAGACCCCTCCACCCCTAAACATGATAAATTTTGATTGATAATACACAAATTCTAAAATTAGAAAATATTTATTTTTATTTTTGTAATAAAATTTGAAAAAAATAAATATATCAAGTTACTATTTATTGTAATAAATATACAGGGTATTTTTAAAAAATTATTATGGCCATTTTACTCATTAGGTTAAGTACTTTCGATATCAGTTTAAAGTTTTTTGATATCTGCAATAGTTACGGAATAATCGCTTGTGCACACTTAACGATTACACCCTGTATATACATTTAAATATCTGTATATATTATCTGTATATTCGTATTTACTAATACGAAATAAATGACTTCTATCATTATTAAATTGAAAAAAAAGTCGAGAGAACGAATACTCAGTAAAAATTTTTAATGAACGGCGAACGTCACGCTGCCGTAGACCCCCTGTACCCCCTTGTCACATCTTGTCACACTCGCGAAAGCCCCTCCCCCCCCTTATATGCGAACGTATTTTATGAACGGCTCCTTATTAAGATTATTAGAATTAAGCTACTGGACCGATTGACTTGAATTTTGTAAATAATTTCACGAGTAGGTATTTAAATTTTTTTACTCCGGGTAGAAATTGGGAAGTTTTAACTTCGTATACAAATGAGTAGTTTTTACTCCAAGCGGTTAATTTAACCGAAAAAATATTTTGCTGAATATTTTTCAAATATTTGCAGTATTCAGCGATATGTTCCTGCATTCGAACTGTTTGCATCTCGATACAATAAAAGATGAATACGTAAAGCATCAACCCACTGGAGCTAAATGGGAGTGTCAGAATGTACAGACAGAAAGACAGTCGTTTAGATTTGGTGTAAGTTAAATTAATTATTATGTACTAGCGACCCGCCCCGGCTTCGCACGGGTGCAATGCTGATACTAAATACACTACAGAAAAATTGTGAACGTTGTATAGGTATAAAAATATAGCGGCCCGCTCCGGCATCGCAATTCGCACGGGTATAAAATACATAGCCGGGCGGCCGCAAACGCTACGTCCCGCAATTTTTAAATCTGTAATATCTTCGAAAATATTCACTTAAATCATGCGGTGTAAAGGGCCATATAGATCTATATTAAATGAACAATGTATCCATGGTATTTAATTGCTTAAGGATTAATGCTGTATTGGTTAAAATCGCTTCGAAAATTAGCCATTATTTGTCGTAAAAAGTAAATGACAAAAAAAAGTTATTGTGGGTTATCCATAAGAGATAGACATATACCATCGCGGACTTTTCTGTAGACCTTTTCAATGTGTATAATACTTAGTACATTATTTTGATAAAACTCGTAGGGTTCAGCCTGCGTTTGCAATGTAAGCGGAATAAATGTAATTTTTTACGACATCACATTAGAAACCTCAAAAATAACAGTACTTCTCCACTACTTAATGGATCTTATTATACATATAAACCTTCCTCTTGAATCACTCTATCTATTAAAAAAAACCGCATCAAAATCCGTTGCGTAGTTTCAAAGATTTAAGCGTACAAAGGGACATAGGGACATAGGGACAGGGAAAGCGACTTTGTTTTATACTATGTAGTGATTTGATGAAAATTATAATAATAGATATATATAATGTTAGATATGATTAAATAGTTTGTCGAATGAAGAAATGTCACTTGAGATACCGATGGCAATTTGCAACCGACTTCAATAAGGAAAAAAGAAGAGGTCTCAATTCAACTGTATTTTTTGTGTTTGTTTCCTAAGAGCTTTCGACTGGATGAACCGATTTTGATATGATTCTTTTTTATTTGAAAGCTATGCATCTCATGTTGTTTCAATTCAATTTGGTCTAGTTCTAATAATTTGAAGTCAGTTTTGTTTCTGTTAAAAATTATTATCATAGCCGCTGATTATGCCTTGATCGGACGTTGTTTATTCAATGTTCCACCCAACTACCCTCACTTTTTTAATAGACTTTGCTACTACTACAAAATAATATTTCACAACCTCTATTTAATTTAAAAAATGGTTAAGTCTGTAAAGTCGGTTTACTGACGATAGTTGAACGTGACAATTTCCGATTGTGCTTCTTTGTCGCTCGTTCCGCGCTCTCGCTTGCACTTCAAGCCACATGGAACGCCTCAGAGCGAGGTAACGCCGCATGAGTCATGTTTTTTCGTGCGTGCAGCCGGCTGTATCGAATTATAAGAAGTTCTCACGTCAAAAAATCATTTAAATTATAAAATAATGTTAACAGTCAGATATAAGTCACCATCGACCCACTGCCAGTGTGGATGTGCGAGGTACAATGGGCTCCATATTAAAAATTATGTAAGTTACTTATTATTCACTCCTTAGTTATCGCTAAACTTTAAGTACAGTGCGACACAAAAGAGATGAAAATAAATGAGGGCGCCACCGTCGCTCATATAGCAACACTGATACTGCGACGCAAGCGATCTTGATACTATAGAATAAAAATCCAAAAATCTATATAATATAATCTAAAATAAATACCGCGATTTAAACCGTTATAATTGTTTCATTGTAGCAATAGTGTAATTTAAGACAAAAATACATTAGTATTTTAATTGACCTACCTAGGTCAAATTTTACTTAAATGTATTTGGAATTAGTTATTTTATAAAAATCGGTCAAGTGTTTAGACTGCAGAGGCACACATAGAATCAAACATACAAACAAACAAGCATACATGCAGCTCAAATACATTACCCTCTTTCTGGGTCCGTCGGGTAGAAAAAAACAAGGCGATTTGAAAACCACATATTTTTATTTTTTTTTTTGTAGATAAATTTTGTACATTAATATAATTCATCAAAATCTAAATATTCTACTCCTTCAAAGGACTGATCATCACTCTGTTTCGAAGTACTGGCAAGAGGGTACGGGGCATCTTCAGTATCTGTAAATATGATACAGTAAATATGATTTTTTTTCTTATGGTTTGATTGATTAATAGATAGATAGCTGTATGAAAACAGTTATCACTATACTATGTAGTAAAATCTAAACTAGGTACTTTATTTGAGGCTGGTTGGATTGGATATAATTTCTTGACTCAAATTGTGCTGGTCGCACTATAAAAACTAGTTTTTGTTTACATACAAATAACCTCAAATTAAATTGCGAAAACGTAATAATCGCCCTTGGAGCAATTAACAAGCCTGGAGAAGTAACAATTAATTGAACGTTTCTTATATAGTGGCTCTCTTTTATTCAATACCCTAATTAATGCGATAGAAAGAGACAACACACTGTTATCGGCTTAGCATTCAAATCCTCATGTAGCCACTTTTTGTTCTAAAAAGGTAGTGCTTGCCACTTTATCGAATACTAAAATATCGATAAATAAAAAATTAAGTTATAAAATTGCTTCAAGATAATTTAAGATTCTTTTAATTTTGAATTATGGATTGGTAATTCCAAATTTTAAGATTCGTTTAATTTGGAATTATTCATTTACGATGCGTATTGACTGCCTTGCATTGTATGGTAGTGGTATTTATAAAAAAATATTATTAGGTATTTCGGTTTAGGTTGTTTTTTATGGTTTCGTAAAAAGGTACGTATTTTTTCCTGTTTTCATAGATTCATTCATAGAATTATACGGAACCCTTCGTGCGCGAATCTGACTTCCACCTGCTTGATCTTTTTACAAATCAATAATCGTATCCTACTAATATTATAAAAGCAAAAATATATAAGAATGGACATTTGATATTCCTTCACGAAAAAACTACTGAATGAGTTTTTATGGAACTTTACAATTATACATATTATTATAGATTAAACATCAGAATAACATATAGGCTACAATTTACCGCGGGAAAATAACTCATTCCCACAGGAAAAAATTGGTAAAAGTTTAAAATAAATTGCTTCAAATAAAACAAATAAAATTTAAATTTTTTTTACAACATTTTATTTCGATACTTAATTAACAAATAACAATATTTATTATTTAAAATAGATGCCACCTTAAACTTGTGGCACAGCATCTCTGCAAAGCACTTTACTTTTCTTCCCGTCTGATTCGAAATGATTTGAACAAGGCCGAGAATGTTTTGAAGGCTTCCAATTTTCCCTGTGCTATAGCTTTAACCCAAACATCTTTTAATTTTTCTCAAGCCAGAAACCTGCAAATAACAATAAAATCCATACTTAAATACCTTTTTTTTTCTCCAAACCTAAAGCAGTCATTATCAATGAAGTACTTCGTACCTACTCAAGTATCGATAATTGCACAACACTATGGAAGTTATATTTTGCATTTTTTCTAAAAACTAAGCTGATTATGATTTCATTTCAATGATTACGGTTAGATAAAACATAGATGATTATGAAAATAACGTAAATTATCTTATTTATAATACAATTAACAAAAAAATTGATCAAAACACTAACCTGTGAAAAGACAAATTCCAATCTTCATCCGATTTCCCAGTACTACGGCTTTTACAGCCGTGAACAACACAAGCCATGTAATCTTTAGTAAATTATCTTTTCAGAAAATAACATAAGAAACTAGAAAACACGTTTTTCACTTCAAAAACAATAATTAAAATCACCATGCGTTAGTGACCAGACTGGTCACTAAAACAAATTGAAATGGCTATATGTCGTTTCAAACTGTCGAACTGACATATATCTGTCCTCTTTTTTCGCATGACATTTTGCCATAAGCCAAAAAGGCCAAACTAGTGCTTTATTGTTCAATTATTTGTTACTTCTCCGGCTTGTTAATTGCTCCGAGTAATCGCCATACATACATACATTAAACACTCGTTACTAATGGAATATTCTATTTTACGTAGTACTGAGCAAAAATAAATGGAATCTCACCGGTATATTCTGCTGTACGTTTGTAAACGTTTTCCAAATCAGTCAATAAATTTCCAGCTTGAAATTCGGACAAACACCGAATAAAAACTTTATACACCACATCACGGACACCGCTACGTTTAACCTTTTTCATGATGTCTCCTTTTTTATTTAAATTTCTTGTTCTAAATAACAATTTTATCTCAATAATTCTCCACTTCACGAAAAAAACAACAAATTTTTATTCAACTTGACAGCTACATTGCCAATTCAGGGTTGCCAGGTAATGAAAAACGAATTAGTTCCAAAATAATTAATTTCATCTCTTTTATGTCGTACTATAACAGTGGGTAGCACAAAAATAAATTTGGGCCCTAAAAAGATTGCTCAATCGTTTATATGAGATGTGTTTTTCCTTACATTCTAATACATTTTGCGAATTTGTTTTCAAATATTTTTATCAAATACCAAAATCGTCGCCTTAGTCCATGACGTGACGATATTGCCATGACGCGACGTTGAAATTTTACTCTCAACGCCCTTAAAGTATCTAGTTTCATTTCAAAAATTCAAACTAAGAAATATTTTAGCACCTCAAGCGTATTGCCTCAAGCTATAACAAAAGCTACGTTACTTGGTGCAAGAGATTCTATGGAAATTGCTTCTACTACGAGATTGGTATGACCATTTACATACGTTTTAGATTTAATGTATTCTAGGATTCGGATGTTGTAGATTGCCTTTTTATATGTTTTTATTTTTATACAGGGTGTCCCACTGTTGGTATACTAAGCTCAAAGGAAGTTATAGTTTTGCATACGCTGAGTACGAAAAAAATACTTATAAATTCCAGACGCATTCTTTTTTCAAATAGATGAATTCTTAAAACCCGCCCAACTTTGCCACCAGCACGTGAGCTATCGTTTAAGATTATGTTTTCATAGACAAAATGCTCACATTAGAGAAGCAGTAAGCGAAGCTAGAGAAGAAAACATGTATTTTCAGGAAAAATTAAGCAAAAAATTTTTGACGTAATTTTTTTTTAAGTATTTTTTACGTCATCACTACAAGTCCCTTCGCGCTTAGTATACCAATAGTGGGACACCCTGTATAATAGCCAATAGGTATCAAGTTGAGTGAGAGAACTAATCTAGAATCTACCTATGTACTATTTTTTTTATTCCTGATTTAGTTACTTAGTATCCATGTCATATTTAAATTTCTTAATTATAAATTATAATTAACCAGTAAGAACCTTTTACAGCGAGAAAGGCACAGACAGTCAACAGAACCGGCAAAAGTTGTATTGAATGTTGGAAAAAGGATTGTAAGTTTTAAATTTCACTTATTCAATTAATTACTATATAGAGTAAAATTTCAAAAATACTCAATTTGTTGTCTATAATTATTTATCTATTAGCGAGTGTAAAGACGTCTCATAAAACTTGCTATTCACACAGGATTCGCTATTCAGTGAAAATATGAACGAAGAGGACCATGATGAAGAATTACATTCGAAGTAATTATTTAATAATCTGTATTGTTTGCATGTTTGTAAGAAATAATCGCAAAAACGATTTCACCAATTTTTAACCTTTTTTCACCAGCGGAAAGCTTATGAATGTAAAAGATATTTTTTAATTTTATTAGTTTTTTAAAAATTCACTACGAACTCACTTGGTAACAATTATAGTTTCGTAAGATTATATTGTAAGTATGATGACAATTTACACCTTTAATTGACTATCAAGATAATAATAATATATTTATTGAAAACAGAGAATCATCGAAGGTAGAGGACGAAGAAAATGCAGATGAATCAGTGTCAGCTTTGGGGTAAACTTAATTTCTAGAATATATATAATTCTAAAAGAAATCTAAATCAAATACAAAACAAGCTTGTTAACAAAACTTAAAAATATCCATACTCTATAACTCTAATTTTGTAAGGTTTATGGCCTGTATCACCACTTTTGATAATGACTCTGATGAGCTAACTTATTTTTTTATTTATTTTTATTTTTTATTATTAATTTTTTCAATCATACGAAATTACATCATTTGTCTGATTTTAATTGACAGATACGCTAATTAGCACATTTCAAGCTGTGAAAGTGGCCATGCTTTACAATTATAGTAACTAATAATATATTTTTCATACATCGCTTTCACAGGAGCTTACACAACGATAGCATGGATATGATAGCTACACATGTGCCTGACAAAGATCATACAATTCATTATGAAAAGGTAAGATTTTATGTATTTTCCATACTTGAAAATTATTCTTAGGTTTAAAAATATTTATATCTGAAAATCGAAAAATATTAATCTTAACTTTATAGAGGGGTTCGCCAAGGAACTGCATTGGGTCCGGTATCATTTTCTAAATTGTGTTTGCATTTTTAAGGTGTTTTCTAATTGACACTCGGAACTACTGCTTTCAATAGCATTTTCCTCATTTTTGCATATTTTTTTTCATAGATATTCCGCTCTTTCCGATGTTTCTCCAGCTATAAAATTCCTAGATCAATAGTATATCTAAAACCATTCAACATCTATTTAATACGAACCTAATACCCTATAAATAACTCAAAAAATAAATTCTAGACATGTCCAATGGAAAAGTGCCAACGTATGAAGATGGACTCGTTCATACGAACACTACCACCGTATATGCACGCGAATCCGTTCACACACTTTGAGCAAACGTTTGACGAATATGAGCCGTGTACACCTGGTAATTACATACATACATAACACAATATACACAGATATAAAAACAAGTTCAAAATTAATACAGATACAATCATTTACTAAAGATGGAAGTCCATTTGGACCAGCAGATGAAAATGCTTTTAGCCGTTAGTATATCTCTTTGGACAGCAAAGCCACGCACAAAGAACGAAAGATTTTGAAAGTGTTTCAGCATAAACATTTTACTGCGGATTATTTTGAAAAAGTGTGGAATACATACAATAAATGAATATCTAGAATCTAGATGATGACGCGTCTAATTTAAGGATTTATTATTTTTAATAATGAATGAACTAGTATAAAAGTAATTGACTATTTCATAGTAATTCTTTACAAATATATTGCAGAACAACTAGAAATCCTCAAAAAGAGGATAGAAGAAAAGACCAAAAAGGAAAAAGTAGATTTCGATATAACTGAAGATAATTTATCCGATTGGCCGAATCCCATAGACGGAATAGCTGTGCAGACTTCGGATATATCTCTCTCCCTTCCACCTTGTACTTGCAGGGATGGAGAACAATCTGGATCGTCTGTATCGAGTATTCAGAATGTGTTTAATTGTGAGCATTCTATTTGCTTTTAGACTATATTTATTTCTTATAGAGGATTTGGTTGTTTGTTACGATTTCATTGTAGCAGTTTGGTAAAAATTCCTACATCACACGTAACTTGGGCCATTGTATAAAAATTTATATTATTTAAAGCAATATAGTTTTCAGTTCAATCAATTCAGTTTGTCAATTAAATGCATTTGCTGAGTATCTTCCTTCAGTGTCGCTTTTTTAGCAAATTTTTATAGTTTCTTATCGTTATTTTATGGTAATGTGGTCGAGATCTTAACAAACATGTATGTACATTGTACAAACTATGTAATATTTACCATCTCATCTACTTTCAGTGGCAGATCTATTACCAGTTAAAGAAAAGCTGGATAAAATAAACCAAGAGTGCTTCTATCATGACGGCATTGACTTCAACAGATTCGAAGTTATTGGTCAAGACAGTGAACACAAAGTGTAAATCTTCTTCGTTTTTTCCCTATTTTTTCTGTATATCCCTATTGTTTTTATCCATTGCCACCTTTAGTGTGATTGCGTATTGAATCAACAATATTGATAACATCATGATAATCTTCATTTCAATTATTTTCATTATAGTAGAGCCATTTTAATAGGCAACATTTGACAGTTCAACAAAATTCAACAACGTAACCTAGTAACGACGACAAAGAATAATATATTATTTTGTGTTGTTAGAACTGCACATTTGCTTAACTTTTTTCAATTACGATTACATATCTTCTTCTTATATATAAAAATGAATCGCAAAATGTGTTGGTAAGCGCATAACTCGAGAACGGCTGAACCGATTTCGATAATTCTTTTTTTATTATATTCCTTGAAGTACGAGGATGGTTTTTATGTAGAGAAAACGTAAATATGTACCACGGGCGAAGCCGGGGCGGATCGCTAGTTTATAATAATAATGACCGATACAAGTAATTTTAAGATTTGCTTTTACTGAGAAACCATTCTAAACATAATAAACAATTTCTGATTTAAAGAACTGACGTCGCTACAATTTTGTGTCAATAAACCTTTTTTCTTTTTAAATACCAGAGATGTTACTCTAAAAATCGAAATCTGACATCTAGAATCGAATGCATCGATTACTTGTGAATAAAAATCATCATAAATTAATTAATATGCGTTCTGTTTTTTTTATTATGTAGATAGTACTTGTCTTATTTTGCTCCTTAAATTTACGAAAGAAAGTATATTACTGGCATAGGGATTTTCCTGGTGAATTTTAAAATTGACATGTGTTTGAAACACGCACGCATCGATTGGCAAATGTTTCAAGTCCGTATCGATTAATTCACTTTAATCGATGTTTTTAAGCAGGTTACATCTCTTCGAAGATAAAATTGATAGACGTCAAATGTTGCCTATTAAATTGGCTCGACTATAATTATAAAATCATCATCAACAGCAAAAACAACATCACCTTCACGACTTTCATCATCACCATCACCATAATTATCATACGAAATGATAATTTCTAATGTAAACTTAAATATGTCAACAGTGAACTTAATGAAAGTACCTTCGCTGAAGATCGAGTTGCCCAAATTAAGAAAATTTTGAAACACCATCCCAGCCTATGTGAAATATTCCAAGCCAATATTCGTTAAGTAAATAAAACTAATGTCACTTCACTTGTGTATAACTTTATTTCTAAATTGTACATTACAAATTAAACTAATAAAAACATTATATTATTGACTTAGCTCAAAAAGGCCCCCAAAACAAGCAATCAGACAAACATTTCGTAATTTGACAATAATCATTGTTGATTTACAAAATAATATAAAATATTTATTAGCGATTAATTAAAATAGTTAATATTTTGAATGAAATTCATTTTGCTAATATCATTTATCTCTTTTTGTATCGAATTTGCTATAGTCATAACATTATTTCCTGACTCACTATCTATATACTCTTCGTTATCGAGAAACGCATCAAAAGTTCGCTGATCTATAATTTCTATTTCTTTAAAAACTTCAGATTTCACATTTTCAATTTTAGGTGGTTCTTTTTTAAATTCCTCTGATGCAACTTCAGTTATACTAGGCTTAGATAAAGATTTAATTACGTCTACTTTGGGAATTGGGATTTTAGATTCTTCCAATCTATATACTTTAATAGGTTCTTCTGACTTGGACACTTCATGTTCTACTGCTTTAGCGACTTTTGTAGGCTCCTCTATCTTTGGATCTTTAAGAAACCCATCTATTTTTGGTTGTTTAATAGATTCATCTATCTTCACTGGTTCTTGTTTAGGAGTTTTATTAAAGTCCTCAAGTTTAGGTATCTTGCTGGCAGAGTCAGAAGTTTTTACAAGCAGTGGTTTATTCGGTGCGTTCACAATATCATCGAGTTTTGGAGAAGGTGGTTCCGTTTCGAACGGAATAACAAGACTGTTCTGTAACGCTTCTATCTCTTTACGTCTAGATTGTTTTCTTTCTAACTGCTTTTGTAATTCATCTATTCTTTCTTCTTTTAGTTTAATTAATGTGTCAAGATGGTCTACCTGCAAAATGTAGGTATATGATAAAATGCTAAATAATTTTTATTTTAAACTACATACTTAGTTCAATTAGATACTTTTCGCTACTTATTAATAAAAGAGTATTTGGATGGTCAATAAAGAAGACCTACTACTTTCTTCCCCCTTGTACTTGTTGTCACTACGAAACAATATAAATTACATTTTTACCTTTTGTTTAAGCACTTCTATAGAATCCTTCGTATCCTTTAGTTCCTGCTTCAGCGTCATATAAGACTCGTAGCTGACGACCTTCTGTTGGATTGTCTCCAATACACCATTCACTCTTGATTTCACGGGGACAACGAGCACATGTTCTATAAAACATATAATATCCTATTGTATTTTAATTACTATTCTTTAATTCGATGTCTTAAAACAGCATTTATTCCAGTTTGAAAAAATGACAACGCTATATAGGTCATCAAACGCCATCACTTTCCCACACCGCAAATAATACTGCTATTAGACGTCACGATAACCAAAGAGGTAAAGAATACAAGATACACCTTCATCTCCACAAGCCTCGTAGTAACTGCCGCCGCTGGAAACATTTTGTTCAGGATTCGTACTCCTGTTCAGTTCTTCGTCGTGCCGAATTTTATCTCTCACTGAAAAAACACATTTGAAAACCAAATTACAAATTTTATTGCACTTAAGATTACTTTCAAAAATATTTCGTTCTAGGTTGAAGTAACACACATAATATTCCAAAATCCAATATACGATATTTTGCTCAATTTAAGCTACGACGAAGTGCTTTTATAACGACTCTCATTTGCGTAGATACCTATAACAAACTGCAAACATACAATCTTACCCATTTCTGCTTTCTATTTTATAATTATGGAAACAACACCTCTTAATACACACATAGTACGTGAATCCTTAATCTATACTAATATTATAAAGCTGAAGAGTTTGTTTTGTGTGTTTGTTTGAACGCGCTAATCTCAGGAACTACTGATCCGATTTGAAAAATTATTTCGGTGTTATTCGGCTATATTATATCATCACGCGGAGTTATCATCATCAACAGGAGCGGAGCCGCGCGGAACAGCTAGTCTAAAATACTTACGAAAAGTTTATCCACTATTCGAAAGGGTAAATAAAACATTGAATCCTAATACCTATAAGTAGATGTTAATAGATTCTTACCCATAATCAGTACTCTTTCAATAACCCCAGGCGCACAATTAGCCAGCTGCTCCATGGTATTACAGCACAGGTTTAACTTCAGTTTCTTCAGCACTTTCCTATTTAACGTCATCCAGTTGTTTAGTTTCAACGAATGACTATTTCTCGGAGGGTAGTTGTGCATCTCTACTAGCTTCGGATAGTGCACGCTTAGGATTTCTGCTAAAAGTACTGTAAAGGCAGAAAATCTTCATCATCACTACATAGTATAAAACAAAGTCGCTTTCCCTGTCCCTATGTCCCTATGTCCCTTTGTACGCTTAAATCTTTGAAACTACGCGACGGATTCTGATGCGGTTTTTTTTAATAGATAGAGTGATTAAAGAGGAAGGTTTATATGTATAATTACATCCATTAAATAGTGGAGAAGTACTGTTATTTTTGAGGTTTCTAATGTGATGTCGTAAAAAATTACATTTTTTTCGCTTACATTGCAAACGCAGGCTGAACCCTACGAGTTTTATCAAAATAATGTACTAAGTATTGTACACATTGAAAAGGTCTACAGAAAAGTCCGCGATGGTATATGTCTATCTCTTATGGATAACCCACAATAACTTTTTTTTGTCATTTACTTTTTACGACAAATAATGGCTAATTTTCGATGCGATTTTAACCAATACAGCATTAATCCTTAACCAATTAAATACCTTGAATACATTGTTCATTTAATATAGATCTAAAGGCCCTTTACACCGTATGATTTAAGTGAATATTTTCGAAGATATTACAGGATTTAAAAATTGCGGGACGTAGCGTTTGCGGCGGTACCGGCCGGCCGCCCGGCTATCTATTTTATACCCGTACGAAGTCGGAGCGGGCCGCTATGTTTTTATATACAACGTTCACAGTTTTTCTGTAGTGTAGGTATTTAGTATCAGCATTGCACCCGTGCGAAGCCGGGGCGGGTCGCTAGTTATAAATAAATATCAGGTGATCCTTAAATATTTTGTAATGGAGGCACTCCGCAAGCTTGGCTAAACTAGACTATTCTAATTCAGAATAAGGAGGATGTTTTCAATTCGACTGTATTTCTTCGACTTATTATCTTGTAGCTATGTATAAAAAATTAAAAATACGAGTACCTACCAAAGTGTTACATAAGCTTCTATAGATATTGAACCTTTTTTTGTACTCATAACATTAATAATAACCAGTTCTTCTAGAAGATGAGTTCAATGCTCGACATGTACGACGCGTAAACCTGATCAATTATTTTCTAAAATTGTGTGAAGCAAATCATATAGGTACATAGGTACCTACATATTAGGTAGCAATGACTATACAATCCAAGCAAAAAGTATACCACTTCATACCTAATAATGTCTAACATAATTATCGTCTTGTACAAAAATCTTTCATAAAACTTCGTATGGATTAATAGCTAAGTAATCAATCAATAAGATGATCCTGCTACTTGGAATAAGTAACATTGATACAAGTTTGTTTGAACAAAAATCCTATCCCCGTTGAATATTTGCGTGATCCCTAAATTTTTATAGGCTACTTATATATGTACCGCTTACGAATCCTGGGCTATTAAGGCGCATCCACACAAGCCCGGTGGCATGGCCGGCGGCATTTGCATCTTTTAACCTGCGGTACGCGCGGATTCGAAATGAATTGAATTTGCCGCCGGTAAAGCCGGTCGCGGTGGCCTGCATTTAGCGGCAAGGCGGTCTGAAACCCGGCGGCATGTGTGGATGCACCATAACATCATAAATTATAAGTACCTGCGTCAGAAAAATCCCTGTTAATTTTCTTAGTTGGTCGCGATAATTTAAAAGTATCGACCCAAGCTAGAACTGACTCTATTTCGGATAGCGGTATTGGACTTTCTATAGATGACATTGTGTATTAAAAATATGTATTTTTATATAATTTTACTATCAATTGATTGCTATACGTTAAGAATTTCGTGTGTCGTAATGCCATGAAAATGATTTTGACAGTATGTCGCCAGTAGTATATTTCAAGAGGGCTCAAAAAGATTTTATGCTAAACAAACCCATTTACAATTTCCACAATACCAATTTTTTTTCATTTAACAATTTTGCACGCCTCATAAGCGAAGCGTTGAGGTGGGTACTACTGTCACTTCGCGCAAAACATCTGATTTTTCAAACTTAAAATGTCTTTATGTATCATACATTGCACTTGTAAGATAATACATACACACACATATTAAGAAAAAACACTATTTTTAACGTTCATGATATTTTTGATGTCATTTTTGTTATTTAAACTAGTTAAAAAACAGTTTAAAAAAGTTCTGTCTTGGACGTCCGTGTGTCTGTATGTGCGGATCCTTTTTCTTGTTAACACGATAGCGACCGAAATACTTTACTAATCGAGTCTTTTTTTTTCTCTTACGCTTGAGTATGCTCAGGAATAGAACCCTTTCATTTTTCAGGGTCTGATTCGATGTGGTTTAATTGTTATTAAATAAACAAAAATAATAATTAATAAATATTTATTAAAAAAAATTATGAGGCGTGCACTTTTGGATTTTCCAAATTTTTACACTATGCGTAGTTACAAACCTTTAAATAAATAATTAATATAAATTATCAAGAAATAATTTGCAGTTTTAGGGTCAATTATTTACAAATACGAATTAATTGATAAACTTGTATCGTATTAGCACTGACACAAAAAATATAATGAGCACAAATCAACACACCCATAGCCCATTTAGTGTGTATTTAGCGTTAAAGCAATATATTTAAATATACAAATAATAATATAATTAAGGTTTTCTTAGAACGGACGCGGCAAATTGAGCGCGTCATTCTGAGAAAATAGCTTTCTATTCGCCGTTACTGCAAAATGCAGTCATTTTGTTTATGACCGTCGATTTATACATGACACGCTCGCAAAACTGTAAATGTAAACACTCTTGATAATAAGTACTTACAAAGTTTCTAGTACCTATTTTTCAAAACCAGAGAAGAAAATTATTAAAAAAGAGCGTGTGTACGAACACACGTGTCAGAAGTGAAACCTTTTTTGGCAAGATTCAATGATACCAAAATCGTCGCCTTAGGTACTCAATGACGTGACGGTATTGCCATGACGCGACCTTGAAATTTTACTCTCAATACGACTAATGAAGTTTGACCACAGAATACATAATAGTAGCTAAACGCTACAGAACGGACACTCTCCGCCTCCCGCCAAAATTAAACTTACCTCACCCCCGCGCGATCAGACATAAAATGGGCCATATTTTTCTGCAAGGACGATACGCAACGAAGATTGACAACATTAATCAAATTGACTTAAAGTAATTTTATTATTTTGGATTTGAGATTATCGTTTTTCGTAGAAAATGGTTAGATATTGTGCTGTTTACGGATGTATTTCATCAGAAAAACGCGAATTTTTTTTTACGCTAGTCACAAATGTGCCAACCATAAAGCGTTAACACACACATTTGCAGTCTCTACAGTGTGACTGTCAAAACGATCATTTTGTATGGAGTGTCCGGGGTGTGGTTTGACTTCAAAAAGCTCAAAAATTCTGGAATGTTGGTCACGTTGCTCTGAAACAATTACGATAATGGACCTTCGAGAAAAATAACTACATCATACATGTCCACTAATTCCGGCAAAGCATTCGCAATACTTATTTTATCTGAATGTGTGGACCGGGTCGATCAACTTTTAATGGTCCGACGGTACACGCATCATGTCCC
>CAJQZN010035236.1:0-15634 GCA_907164685.1 Colias eurytheme | reverse complement strand
ATCGGTAAGAACAATTTTCTACTTATTTGCCTTGTTATTTATAATTTATAATCAATCAATAATAAAAAAAAATATTGATAAATATATAATATAATATTATTTCATTTTTCAGGTGCCCGTTTTAGAACAACGCTACGATATGAATAATGCCGTAAATTACGGATTACCGCATTTAACAACAGACTTTAGAAGTACAGCTAACAATGACAATAATACTCATTTTTCTCATATCACGTATCAAGATCACCATTCTTCTGCGAACAATTACTATCCCATAACTATAAATTCACTTGATTCTATTCCGAATAACAGGAGCGCTTATAACGGTCCCGTGTTGCCAACTTATAATATCAACGTAAACGATCGAGTGAATACATATGAAAATCCTAATAAGCATAACTCAATTAATAATAAAACTTATGGCACGAAGAAACCGAAACGAGTACGAAC
The DNA here is from genome assembly GCA_907164685.1 of Colias eurytheme. Taxonomy (NCBI): domain Eukaryota; kingdom Metazoa; phylum Arthropoda; class Insecta; order Lepidoptera; family Pieridae; genus Colias; species Colias eurytheme. The sequence goes on along the minus strand of CAJQZN010035236.1, from coordinate 15,184 downwards.
AGCGTTTACAACTGAGCAAATTCTGCAGCTAGAACAAGAATATGCTAAAACTAAGTATCTGGAACGCAATCGACGCTTGGAACTATCACATACACTACGCTTGGGAGAGAGAACTATAAAAGTATGGTTTCAGAATAGACGCATGAAAGAGAAGAAAGACAAAGCTGAGGAAATGGAAGAAAACGAGGCTACCAGTACATCAGAATCTTCACCTGAAAGATATACGCTACAGATACCAGCACATTATTATCAACAGAATTCTATGAAGACAACACCAGTGATGCCACAAGATCAGGATTGGTATAGAAATTACAATAATTACAATCCAGTTTCAACATACTCAAATGGAATGAACTTACAGCCACAGAATATGGCAACAATTTCATTCTCAACTAATTTAATGCCAAAGCATGACAATTTAACCCTAGACGAAAAGCAACAAGCAGTCAGTAGATGCGTGCAATTCCTGGAAAATGATGTTCAACACATAAAAGAACAAAATGTATTGTCTTCAGCTATTGAATGTGTAGAAAATACTTCTAAACGTTTAAGTGACGAAGATTTGGAACTATCGTGGGAGTTAATTAACGAATTGTCAGATTAATAAGTAATCAAAAAACCGATATACCTACTTATTTTTAGAATATTTTAAGCATTACTGGCTGAATCTAGTCCAATTTCCAATTTAATTCTGAACAAAACCAGTCAAAGATTTTAGCTATAAGTTTAATTTTAAGTTCATAATATGTTTATAGACAATAAATAGGTAATAAAAATATTTTTATTTTAATTTAACTCATTATCCTTCACCTTTTTCTTTAATTCATAATGATTGATATTAATTTTTAGCTAAAAGGCAGATGCTTATTTATTTATTTAGTGGCTTTAATATGACAGTGCTATATTCTTTATGTAATTAGTACCTAAATAGTTTAAAATAGAAGCATATCTTTGATACCTTATCTATCAATAAACCCTTATATTACACATTAAAGATATAGTTTTCTTATCTATACTAATATTATAAAGAGGAAACCTTTGTATTTTTGTATGTTCGTATTGAATAGGCTCAAAAACTACCGGACCGATTTCAAAATTTATTTTACCATTACTGAGAGGGATTCTTCCGAATCCGTATAGGCTATATTTTATCACGGAAAACGTAAATATGTACCACGGGCGAAGCCGGGGCGGACCGCTAGACCGCTTAGAGAAGTTTCACTTCAAAATATAGGAAAATTCAAAAATATTATGTTGATTAAAGGTTCCTAAAATAAGCTCTCAGAATCAACAACATGTATGCTAATACATGTTGTTGATTCCTTTGTTACCATAGGATTTATGGTATACAATGACACTTTTTTCGTCAAACTTATCGCAAATATTTTTTTTTATAAAGGATAGAATAAAATTAAATCAGATTTTTATATTTAATATCTCTTTTAAGTTAATAATTTTGAATTAATTATCATGACAGGCGCTTAACCCTACAGTAGTGACTCTTATATTGTTCACGTCCAGAAGTTGAAATGCATGCGAATGCTATGCGAATTATGTGATATTACGACTGAAAAAGAGATATTTTTTGTTGTATTTATTTTTTATAATCATAAAAGATATGGTTGTATGTTTTGTTGGTTATTTTAAATAGAAAATATATAGTAATGAAGATTTATAAATAAACAAACAGACTTTTTTACATCATTATGTAATATCGATATAAATGTCTGCTAATATTGTGAGATTTACATAAAAAATAAGGTAGCCCTAGAATATAACTAAATACGTAGGTATCTACTTTATAATTAACTAGCCGCTCCGCGCGTTTTCACCCCCGTGGCTCCTCTCCTGTTGGTCGCAGCGTGATGGTATATAGCCTATAGCCTTTCTCGATAAATGAGCTATCTAACACCGAAAGAATTTTTCAAATCGGACCAGTAGTTCCCGAGATTAGCGCGTTCAAACAAACAAACAAACTCTTCAGCTTTATAATATTAGTATAGATGATCCTGGATAGCGTATAGGTATGTATAATTTACCGATTTTTCTTCATTACCTACGTTAAAAAACTAAAGAAAAGGACCTACAGAATGTAATCATTCTGTAGGTCATTTTCTTTAGTTTTTTAAAAATGTCACTAATTTTCATAATAGATTAATATCTATTATGAAAATTAGTGACATTTTTATTTGTGATTTTAGTTTTAAGAAAAACAGTAAAGAAACGCTGTTATATACCTAATAGATTTTATGTTAACTTTCGAGCAATTATAATTATTATACTGCTAAAGGCTAAAATTTAAATCATATGAAATATATATCCAGTTAAATTTATATGAACAAAATTAATTAATTATAATTTGAGCACAGGTACTTAGCGTATTTGATGGATTGTTAATAGCTATAATTAATATAAATTGAAAATAGAATTACTTAATATTTTAAGTGATTTTGATTATAATACTTTACAAAATTCTCTTCTTACAAAGCTGCACAGTGCCTCTTGACACAAACAAACACCTATTTTGTTTATCTCTGAAAATATAGAAAATAAAAATGGTCAACACCTAATCGCTAATCACCTGATTTTGAGGCTTCCTTGTTTTGAACAGCTCATTAATGAGTGAAAAGTGGGGCCTATATATACTTGGTCCTTTAATGGTTTGCAATTAAAGTTGCTTTCGTATTCGTGACGAACACAGGTATTGTTTTTGAAATGTCTGTGTCATCGTCTTTAGCTAGTCAGTCACAGGCAGAGCTAGCTTATTTGAGCGACACTAGCGACCAACAATGGAGCCCTGAAACTAACAGTCAAAATCCTCGACCTGAAATGGTAAGTGAACTTATATGCAATATTTCCCAATATTCAGTTTGAAATAATTATTTCTACATCAACTAATATAGCATTGTCCTAATAACCATGCTTAATCTTTTCCAGGCTCTGCCATGGCCAGGTGTTCAATATGAAAATAATAATGCTCATACTGTTCCTGCGCCTATGTACGGGATGCAAAAATCGATGGCAAATGAGCATTCGAATTACTTCAATATGAACAATAACTTCAGCCAGCCAACCAGGGAATACGCGGATTTATCATATCAAAAAAGAGAGCCAATTAGCAATGGTCACTACATACCAAACGGCGTAAACATTCCTGGTGCTACTTTTACTATTACTAATATGTCAAGAAACGGGCCAGTGTTCACAAATAGTTATCCTAATCCTCCTAGAACAGAGCAATACGTGAATGCAAATAATGTATGGAACAACGCTCCTGCAAATGGTCAACAAGTACCACGCACCAATTGGAATGTGAACAAAGTAATGAATAATGGAATCAAGAAACCAAAACGTGCGCGTACAGCCTTCACAACAAATCAAATGATGGAGTTAGAACTTGAATACGCGAGAACAAGATATCTTGACCGCAATCGGCGCATCGAGCTTTCCGAGACCTTGCAACTCAGTGAAAAAACAGTAAAAGTTTGGTTTCAAAACAGGCGTATGAAAGACAAAAAAGAAAGAGCTGAAGGAGGTGAAGATTTCGAAGCTACTAGTACAACTGAGTCGTCGCCAGAAAATAACATGCCTCCACCTCCATACAACACCTATCATCAAACTGTGCATAATACTGTTTATAATCCAAGACAGATTATGCAGGCTGAACGATATCAAGTACCTATGCCTACTTTAGACACAAGTACAATTCCTGTACCAGTACAGAATGCGGTTGTGAACGCATATCCTAACTTTTTCACTACTAGCAATACAGTTAATCATAATGTAAATAATGAACAAGATAATTTACAATCACAGTTTCAATCTATTATTGTTAATGACGAAGTTGATAACGTATCGATTGAGGTAAATGATGATGAGACAATAAGCAATACTGAGGAAACTGTGAGCGATATAAAGACAGAAGAATCTTCTCCTGAATTTAATAATGAAGATAGTGGAGCATCGAAGGCTAATGTCAATGGAGACAATTGGGGAGAACTATCGTGGGTTCGAATTATGGATATGAATGATGAAGTTTGATGTTTGTGTAATTTTGTGAATAAGAAATTATCGATATGAATATACATAAGTATTTAAAATTGCAATAATTTGTAATCAATTATTTAACTTATTTTAATTTTTATAATATATTTTCGAGTACCTTGATTTAAGTTTATATAATATAAATAAAATATTTTAAAATTATTTCACTTATTTATTTTTTGTTAATTTTTGATAATATTCATGGTATTTGTTAGATAAACTGCAACTTTTTCATTTCACTTGCCGCTCTATTCTGCAATTATAATAATTGATAAAGTTTATGTTTATATTTAATTTACATGTTTTTACGGACATAATAATAAATAATACTATCGTCATAAATTAAGTTTTTAGTTGAATGTTTTATTATTTTATTAAAAACTAGCGGTCCGCCCCGGCTTCGCCCGTGGTACATGTTTACGTTTTCTCTACATAAGAACCATCCTCGTACTTCCAGGAATATAATACAAAAAGAATTATCGAAATCGGTTCAGCCGTTCTCGAGTTATGCGCTTACCAACACATTTTGCGATTCATTTTTATATACAAGATAAGATATTAAATGAAACATTTCTTTTTCGTAAATTCTATCCTGTTTTTTAATAAATAACTAATTAGAAAAAATTTGGTGATCGATGTCTAAAAGACAGTTCTATATATTGTTACTAGCTGTGCTCTGCGGTTTCACCCACAGGTAACTTAATATCGGCTGACCGGATGTTAATGATTTTTGATAAATCCACTTAAAAACAAAAATAATTACGACTCGGACGGAACCGGTGCGAATAGCTTTTTTTAACAGATTTTTATTGCATGATGATGCATAATATTATTTTATTTTTTTATTAGTGATGTAATGTAATGTACCTTTATGTCAGTAATCCACTAATATCTGATACTAAGATTATTGTTGTAAAAAAATTATGAATTTCAATGTAACGTGTTCTTCGTTGCTCTGTAAGCATAGGTACACCTACTAGCTTTTCACCCGCGGCTTCATCCGCGTAGTCAAAGAAATTCTAATGGGAATGAGACGTTTCAACGCGACAAAATGTAGTTAAATCTCGCTCCTAACTATCTCCAGATACAAATATTATATTATAGAATTGGTCCATGGGTGGTTGAACAAATACATTTTCGCATTAATATGAGTAAGGAGATAAGAATGTGTGAATAGTTGTAAAGTTACTTTTTACCCGACTACGGCAAAGCAAAAGGAGGGTTATGATTTTGACAGGCTACGTATGTATGTATGTATGTATGTATGTATGTATGTTCATCTGTTCCCTCGTAACTTCTAAACTACTTATCAGAATTCGACAAATGACATATCATTAGAAGCGTCTTAATTGTCCGCTGGTTATAGGCTATATGGGGTTTCACAAAATCTAATGTGGCGCCCTGTAGCGGACAAAACATACAGAGTAAAAAAATAAAGTTAAGATAAATATGCCGTGTTTGGTATCATTTGAAAGCTCTTTACTTGCACATTTTGAATATATATATATTACTAGCATTTGCTTGTGACTTTACCTGTATTCATGGGCTGATTGCATATAATTCACATCTTTTCGTTCATAGCTTCTTTATTAGTTCATCAATTTAACTTTTGTCAATATTATGCGCCACAAATACACTTTAACACCAAAATAGTACAAATAATAAAAAGTAAAAAAAAACTAAAACCCAACTACGACAAAAAACGATGCTGAAAAAGTATAAAACAAGATTTTCAGAATTCCACTATGTAGAGATAAATTTTCATGTTTGGAAAGGCGTAGTCACACGTTACATATATCTACCGTAGCACTTTGACAACGTGTGACTACGCCTTTCCAAACATGAAAATTTATCTCTACATAGTGGAATTCTGAAAATCTTGTTTTATACTTTTTCAGCATCGTTTTTTGTCGTAGTTGGGTTTTAGTTTTTTTTTACTTTTTATTATGTTGTATGTAGTGAGTAGTCCCTGTGCGATATTAAATGACACCTTCACCTTCAAATAATTACTGCAAAAGAAGTCGGTTAAAAATTAAGCGCATCACACACGGTGAAGATACTATAATATTTTATGTTAAGATTCTCTAATATAAAGTATTACAGTATCTTAAGGTATCCGATATCAGCGTTCTGACCATAATTTTTCTTTTTGTCATTGCGTACTAAGACGGTAAGACCCCTGTAGAACCGCCATCCTGTTACAAATGACCCGAAACACTGACACAAAATTTTGGGTCATTTGTAACAGGATGGCGGTTCTACAGGAGAATCATAACATAAAATATTATAGTATCTTCACCGTGTGTGATGCGCTTTAGGTTTTACATATAACTTCTCATAAGAAAATAGAATGAAAAGTAAAACATAATACTATAGAAACGTTTACATAGGTGGAAAATCAAAAATAAATATCAAAATCAAACCTAAACAAAATTGGCTAATTCAAAAGAGATTCGTAGGAAATATTTGCCCAAAGAGATAGTTCAAACATTTAATTTTTTACCTACCTCCAATAAACTTCATTAAAGGATTTAAATGCCAAGATCTGAATGACAAAACGTCGTCATGTTTTCCCGGATCATGATGTTAAATGTCACTGAATTGTTATATACCTAATCCACTTTGAATTAATTTTACTGGAGAGAAACTAATCATGCTTCAAGCACACTTCAAGTAAATTAAAAACCTAACATTAAGATTAATTGATTGAAAGAAACGCTGTCTTAGTAAATAGTAAATTGTTTGTTGTATTAATATTACACTTGAAAATGGAATAACTTACGAAGTTATTATAACAACCAAGGAAAACACCAAACACTTTTAATAGTGTTCTTAATTTAGTAATTGTAAAGAATAATTAACGTTAAATTAAGAGTTCAATATTTGATGTCTGCGACCTAATGATATTAATTAACTATTAATGAGATGAGCGTAATTTGTTAGCTATTAAATAATGTTTTCGAGACAATCGTTATTTATATAGAAATCTGAATGATAATCATTCAGTATTGTGATAGAAGTGACTTCGTCGTATAGTCTGTAGGATGCAATTTAACCGTATCGAAAAGTGTGTTATGAAAGTTGATATGGATAGTTTTAATGCTCGTAATATGGAAATGCAGAGATCGGTAAGTTATAAGTTTTTATGAATTAATCAAGAGTATAATAATATTATTAATTATTTCGATGTATATTGAAGAGATAAAATTATATCAAAATCGGTGGTTCCTTTTATTATAATATATTATCTGCTAATTTTTGTATACGAGTTCTTCATGTACGATGTTTAAGTATATGTGTGAAAGTTTTTTCTATAGTAATTATACAAAATATATACATACAGTGAATTAAATATATGATAATTAATTAAACGTTTTATTACCCACAGGTATCATCAACACAAAACATTATGTGCAGAAGTTCTAAAAAGCCAAGAAGATTCCGCAGTGCATTCACTACCGAGCAAATAAAATATTTAGAAAAGGAATTCAAAAAGTTTCCGTACATAGGGAACACGAGTCGGCAAGAAATAGCAAATGTTCTAAACATTCCAGAAAGAGCCATTAAGATTTGGTTTCAAAACCGGAGAATGAAGGAGAAAAAAGATACAAGCCGAGAAGTAAACAACGTGAATCAAAATAAATCAATTACTGTGAATTTAACTAACGATCAATTAAATAATGTTAATAATTTGCAATCGGCTAATGATGAAGTTCATATCACAACATCATTAAAAAGTACTAATGAAGATTCTAATGTCGATCATGGAAAAATAAAAGAATGTAAAACAGGTTTGCCTAATCAACAATGCAATCAAACAGCTCTGGCTGATTTTAGAGAACATGAAATAACAACAACTACAGAAAATATTACATCATCATATTTCACAATAAGTTCTACTAATAGATATGAAGATGAAAGACAAAATCAAGTGCCTGAAAAGAGTGTACCTCTAGTTAATAAAATGGAAATGTTTTCTACAAAAGATAACAACATACCACCAAATGTAAGCGTGCACAACAAAATACCTAACCAGGTTCAATATTCTTCACAAGCCCAAGAAATACCTGAAGATTTATCTCGACGCAATAAAGTTCCTGATTGTCATCAAGTTAATTTTACGGATAATATTCAAAGGGATTCCGGGAGTACGCCAATTTATCTGCAAAACTGTTATACGCCTACATGTGTTACGTCCGGGAATGTACTACTAAAACCAGTAAATGTGCCCTATACTTCATTCGTACCAGGGATTACTCCATTACAAAATTCGTATCCTAGATCATTCGTCCTCAATCAACAGAATATTCGCAAAAATAATTGTCACTGTGACTGCCATCTGCAATTTGTTCCACAAGTCCTTCAAGATCAGAGCCAAGGTCAATATATCCCTATATTCACAATTCCATACCCAAACCCGGACTTGTAATAAGAATAAAAATATCTTTAGTTTTAATAATTTATTTCCATTTGTTAATATTACAACTTGTTATCTATCTTATAAGTAATTAATTAAAGAATATAAGCATTATTATACATACTTTTATTTTGTAACATAGAAGCCGCTTTATTTTTGTACAAGCAATAATTAAAGAAATAAGAAAACATAAGTAAGTCAGTTTTATAGAAAGACATGTACAATCTAAATAAATAATAAACTTTATAGACATAACAGAATAGAGTTTTAAACTGTCAATTAATCAAGAAGAAGAAAAACATTTTTATATTAATAACATAATCAAGACTTCAATTAGTAAAAATATAATAAATAATGTAAAAATAATTAATTCCATTATCTTATTTATCTAAGTTTCTTATACTACAAAGTCTACACTGTAAAATTCACTGAGTACCGAAGTAACACTGTCATTTATAAATAAATAAAAATAAATTAAGATCTATGATATATTTAAATATAAGATAATTGTTTAAATAAAATTTCTGTTTTCATTTACATACCTTGTAGCCCATTTCCATTACCATTATCATATGAAACAGTTTCAAAACCATTAACATTCCAGTTTTCATAATTACAATATTGTGTAAAATCATTTGCGTTATAATATGGCGTAGAATCATTTGGGTAATATTGAGTTGGATAAACATTTCTTTCGTTTTGAAAGTTATACCCACAATTGTTATAATCGTAGTTTTCGGGTGCAAAATTATTATAAAATTGAGCTGCATTGTAATCGTAGCCATTCTGATTGACGTCGGTTGGAAATACATAATTTTGCGTTGTATTTTGGTAAGTTTGGGGAATATCATGAGAATAGTTTGTATTGAAATTAGGTGTTACGATATCTTCTGTAATATTAGCAGGCGGTGGCGGCGTTATGGGTTCAAATGCGTTGCTTTCGCTGGAGGAATCACAACTCGATTCGGAAGATTCTTTCTTTTCTTTCATTCTTCGGTTTTGGAACCAGACTTTGATGCATTTCTCACCGATGTTTAGATGTTGTGCGAGCTCTTTGCGACGTTCGGCATCGATATACTTTGTCTTTATGTAGGTTCTCTCTAACACACGCAATTGATCTGTTGTGTACGCGGTGCGGTTGCGTTTATTCTTCTTCTTTATCACTTTGGTTACTGAATGACCTGTAAAGTTACAGATTATTAATATTATTATACTAGATTTCCACCCGCGGCTTCGCCCGCGTTTTCAAAGGAAAACCCGCATAGTTCCCGTTCCCGTGGGATTTCCGGAATAAAACCTATCCTATGTGTTAATCCAAGTTACCCTCTATATGTGTGCTAAATTTCATTGTAATCGGTTCAGTAGTTCTTACGTGAAAGAGTAACAAACATCCATACATCCATACATCCATACATCCTTACAAACTTTCGCCTTTATAATAGTATTAAGATACGGGTAGTGGGTATTATAGTACGGTATTATACGGGAAGTTTTGTTCATTTAAATCAAGTGCTTTACCTGTCAAAGTCTATAATAATTTATTTTACCATAAGTGCATAAAACAATCATTTGCGCTTGAATTCTTATGAAAAATAAACAACCAAATAAATATGTAACGTACCAATAAATTACTACCTATAGAAAATAACGGAATTACCAACGCAACTTTCTAATATGCTTATTACAATTTTACAAAGGTTTCATTTTCAAACTGGATTATAATATGAAATTAAATACGTTTTATAGGTAATATATTGGTCCAATTCAACTTACTTTTTGTTGCGTTATTCTGTTTATTTTCTGGCCAGGATTTCATGAAGGGTCTGTTCTCCCAACAATTGATCTGTAAAAAAATAATATTTAGTTGGTTACAATAACTAATTATGTAGGTACAAGGCTAAAAGTCCGTTAGCTAAAAAATCGTTAATTATGCACGGTTATCCACTAAATTTAAATAAAATATTGTTCTTAAATTTTAGCATGGTTTTAGTCAATAATTTAAATCATAGAGAAGACCAAAATGATGAGAATTTTGTGTAGAATTTATAAATCCGTTTAACTCGCGTTTCGGTTAGCCTTAGATTTTCCAAAGCCACTTATGATATAAATCTATTTAAATTTAAAATTTTTACTTATTTCAAACACTAACTTATGTATGCTAAACCAAAGTTAGCAAAAATTTAACGATGAAAAAATTTGAACTTACTTCATTGGTATCGCCAAGGGCCGTTAACGAAGTCATCAGCATGTTATGGAGCATTATAATAATACGAGCAAAAGAAAGAACGTAAATTTGTATACAAATAAAATAAATAAGAAATTTAATTAAAATCAATATAAAATATAATATTGAACGTCGCACGCTTCTAGCAAAACATGAATGACACGAATGCACCACGTAACTGTTTTTTCTTCGATGAACTAGAAACTTGAACAAATTTCGATGTACCCGCATTTATTTTTATAAAAATTAGGAATACTTTGAGACCACTTTGTTGTACGTAATATTAAATTAAATGATATGAGGAAGAAAAAAAATTGGTTTTAAAACAAAATATTAAGTAGGTATAGACATAGATTTTGACAAAGATAAAAACCCAAAATTTTGGACAATATTTATCAAAAATATTTTTTTATCTAGGTATGTTATAAATAAGTTAAATGTACAAATTAATAGCATTATTACGTTTTTTTAACATCACACTTGTTTTTTGCGTTAATTAATTATTTATATCGTTTATGACATAACAGGATTTTGTGTGATGTAAACAACCTCATTAGGGGTGGCTATTGTTCACTAATTAGGGATAAAAATGTATGGAAATTCCAGATTATTTGGGATATGCTTAATCACTTTAATTAAGCATATAAACTAACTTTTAAAAATAATTTCACCATTCCATAAGAGTAAGTGATAGTGTAAGGGTTGTGTGCGAGTGAAAATTATAAAAAAATAAATAAAAATGTCAAATTCAAATTGCGAGATGTATTCTACAATAGAGGATGACCTAACTAAACAAGTGAGTGTTATATAGTGACTTACAAAAAAACACACAAAAAAATCATCAATTTAAAAATAATTAAGAAATTATATATTAATATAATATTATTTATTTATTTTTAGAATTGCTTGCCGTCTCAAAGCAGTCCAAACAGTAAACTTCAGTATTTTTATGAAAACTTCAACCCTGAAAGCAATGAGGTAAGAAAAAAATATTTTACATCTCCAAAATTTTTTACAGTTTTCGAAAAATCAAAACACGAATACGAGAAGCAATGTGTGTAATATTTATATATGAAGAGTTAATAAAGTTTAAGATCCTAGCAAGTTCCATTAGCAAAAGTTTAATTTAAAGTAATGGACATGAACATTTTACAAACAGTAGAAAAGTTATTAAAGTTTAATACAAGAACATATTTTGGAATGTTGGAATATAACATTCATTCAATTTTTCTTCTCCAAACTTGGATATAATTTGATAGATAGATAATAAATAAATTATAGGTGATAATATCATTATAAGTATTAACTTTTTATCTCACTGTAACAATTTTGTTTTCAGGAATGTTTGTTTGGATTTTCGTGCTATACACAAGAAACAGAGGTTTCAAATGTTGCCTGTAATATCAACGAAACTCAAGAATGGTTTAATCAGGTAGGTACCTATTTATATTAATTCAATATAATTTCAGATTTCAATAGTAAAACATATTGTAAAATCTTGATTAGTCAAATAATATCCAAATATACAGGGAATTAGTATGTTAGGAAAATATTTTTTTTCAACTAATTACGTCATTTTACTTTACAGGTTAATGTAGCTTGTGAACAGAGTATGGGTTATTCCAATTGCTGTTATCAAAACCCACAATTTGATCAAACTACAAAAGAAGAACGAAATTCGGAAATATGTAAGTACTTTCAAATGTATATCGATTCAGTAAGATATTAAAACGATATATTGCAGGACAATAGAGAATAAAAATATAAATTGACTATGAATATAGAAAAATAGTACCTATAAAACTTTTTAAAGCGCACATTAAGATTATAATCTTTTCTATGATCAGTCAATTTCATCCATTTAGCTTTAAAATCGCAGCAGCATATCGTGTCGGATTTCTTAATTGCATTTAATACCCTTATATAGCATGTACGTTTGTATTATTAATGAATGAATTCATTCACAGGTCACCGCAGTGAGAAAATCAAGAAAACCATTTCTAAGAAAAAGCGTAAACGAATTACATTCACAACAGAACAAATCATTGCTATGGAGCAGATTTTCAAAACAAGACCATATATTTGTCGAGAAGAAAGAATTGCATTGACAGAAAAGTTGCAAGTCTGTGAGAAATCAATTAAAGTTTGGTTTCAAAATAGAAGGCGGATATCTGAGAAAAGAGAAAAATTATACATTCCAGATTCACCATCCTCTATAGATACATGTGATTCTAATTCCGATCGTCTAGCTTATATTGAATCTCAAATAAACGAAAGAGTAGATTCACATGGAAACGTAGCCTTGGATGACCATGTGATGACTGAATTAGTAAGAATCATAGATGATTATCTTCCACAACAAGCTGAAACTTTAACCAGTTCTACTCCTATGGAAAATGATACGTGTATGCCAACTGCTGATCTTGAAGATACTTATAAAGAAAGCTATGAAAATCATCCAATATACGAACCTATTTCACCAGCAAGTGTCGTTGATGAATTTTTACTGTGACATTTATAAAGATTTTTAGAAATTACGTTTACTACATTAATAGTTATGTTGCCCAGTTATGTTTAAGTTAATTTATTAAAGATAATTCTAATATAATTTTCAGCTGTTTTATTTGTACTAATAGTTTATAAAAACCTCATAATTGTAAGGTATCGAATTTGTAACATTGGTTGATAATTTCATTGCTCAGAAGTAAAAAAGGAGACAAGTAATTTTTGATATGAGGTTATGTAACAAGATACTTGATAATTGATATCATTACATAAATTCTACTAGAGTATACAATACTACTACTTCAACTGAGTTAATTTTGTATTCAGAAGTTGTTTAAATTAAAAAAAAACGTTTAAATTCATGAAATGGAAATTAAACTACTTTTGCAGAACTAAATAATATATTTATTTATACATTAAGTACACTCTTTCATTTCAGAAATATAATTATTATAACAAATTAAGTAAGGCACTATAACAAAAAACCATGTCTCTTTTAAAATATTGAGTTAAAACAAGTAATATTAAAACAGAATTTATTTTTACAATGATATGTACGAAGAAGAGAATTTATTTACAGCAGACGTAGTGTTTTGACTAGAAGTTTCAGAAGTTGGTATATAGGAGAAGTAAGCATCTTGATTCAGTGCTATGTTAGATGATCTATTTAGCAAATTGTCTTCATAGGGAGTCGGTAACGTGGGTATACTCGACGAATATCCATAAACATCTGAAGAAGAAGGCGGCATCACAACTCCCGTAGATAAAGAATTGTAGTACGATGCACTTGTAGGATAACGCATCATATCATCACTTAATTTTAAGTTGACTCCGTTAGGCACGTAACTGTCCGGTGGCAACGTAGATAGGGAACTAGAATTTGGCTGTAATGATTCATCGCCATTGTAACGATAAACTTCGGCCATCGGTGAGTAAGCGGCTCTGCCTGAGCCTGCTGCGTAATATGTCGAATAAGTTAAGTTTGGCGTATAGGAGGGCAAATCCAACGTGCTTTGAGGACTTTTTATCACAGTTTTTAATGCGTTCTGTGGTGAATATTCAGGTGGTCTCGGTGTTGATTCATTAGGCGATAGATAGATTTTATGGTGACTCGAATGGCCGTCAGATAACAAGCGTCTATGTCTATCATGTCCCCCACAACTCCTCCCATGGCTCAATTTGTGATCTTGACTCGGTGATAATTCTTTGGAACTTGTCGATGGGCTGTTATCGTCCACAGATGACGAAGGTTTGTTATGCTTGTTGTCTTTTTTGTACTTCATTCTCCTGTTTTGAAACCATATTTTGATTTGCCGCTCTGATAACTGCAAATAATTTGCCAGTTCTATTCGACGAGGTCGGCACAGATAGCGGTTTTGATGAAACTCATTTTCGAGTTCAACTAATTGGGAACTTGTATATGCAGTTCTAGCCCTTTTTGTAAATCCTTTTTGATATGATGCATCAGAAGACATATCTGAAAAAAAGAAAACCATATATAAGTTTGATTTAAATATAAATATTTTCAATAAATTGCGTCATTTATAATCTTAAAATACATACCGTTTGATATGGATGATGCTGATGCAGTAGGATTATTGATTACAACTTTATCACACCATGTGGTATTCTGAAAGAAATTATACGATATTTAAATTAAAATAATACTTAGATTGAATACTGAGTTGTTTCTAATATAACAGCCAAGACGGGAATGAAAATATCAACGTTCCAATTATTAATTGACACAATCTACAAAAATATTAAATTGTCATTAAAAATCCGGTTGACTTGCGGTAAATCACACCAATAAGTGACGTTCATTCCGATATTAACTAATCACTATGTGGTATCTATCTCCGTGCCATTAAGGTTTATTTCGAATTTGAAATAGTTACCTGGTTGGAAAAGTTGGACTCGTTCAGGTCGTTGATTTCAACATCAGCATCTTTTGTGATATCATTACCTAATTCGTCCCTATGGTGGCATTGCAT
>CAJQZN010035235.1:0-13713 GCA_907164685.1 Colias eurytheme | reverse complement strand
TGTCAATTTACTGTTAAATTAATCAACACAGTAATTATAGCTGTTGAAATTATTTTATTTACGTAGGTAGGTTTTATTTTGAACAAGCTTCTAGCTCCGAATCCGCCCGATTGGTATGGAATTAAAATTAAAAAAATATAGTCTAACTAGCGGCCCGCCCCGGCTTCGCCCGTGGTACATATGAAAAATAGATGTTGGCCGATTCTCAGACTTACCCGATATGCACAGAAAATTTCATGAGAATCGGTCCACCCACAGACATACATGTCTGTGGGTCCACCCGTTTCGGAGGAGTATGCAGACTAACATTGTGACACGAGAATTTTATATATGTATAAGATGAAGCATTGAGCGAATCAATAATACTCAGGTTGTTTTCCGTTACAAAAAATGAGCTCTATAAATCTTTCTCTCTTAACTAATTCTCGTATTTAGTTAAATTGACTCTTCATTTAATTGGTTAGCGAAAACCATTCTATATATTCTGTACATCATAATCTATTTGCTACTGCTATTTGCTACCTCCTATACTAACCTATACTAACCTATTATAGGATACTTCATAATTGGACACAAAACAATGAACACTTTAATTTTATTCCGGCAGTACCACGTGTAATTACTTATTCATAGACACTGTATTAGCATTTGAAATTTAACTCTACAAGTGCCTTCTTAGTTTCGCTTTGTAACTAAACGACTGAATGAAATTTGAATAAGCTCCCACGATCTTCCAAGTATTTAGGTACATGACTATTTCAATTTGAACCTTTGAAGACGGTATGAAAACTTTTATATGTATAAAATGTAGTGAAATACATACTAAACTACCTACTGTTTATTGGTATGTTAGTTAAGACAAATAACCAAAATATCTTTTTCGTGCCTCACTTTTATTTTTAATCGACTTCTAAATATTATAAAGGTCCTGAAATCGTAACGTAAGCATTTTGTGTACCTAAACTTATTGCAATATACATCTGTCTCTCTCTTCTCATTCCATAGCATACTCATTCATTTTTACAGTTCATCGAAAAGATTTTTATTTTGATTATTATACCTATACAATTTTTTTATTATTACATAACTTGACTGAATGTACCTTGATTTACAACTGTTGATACGAACAACAATATGAAACCTTTTTGTCATTAGAAACAGCAACCAAAAAATGATTTCCTTCATCTCTTATCAGAGAAACCACAACAATTTGGCTGTAAAGTCTTTTGTTATTTAATTAAACGTCCGCCGTCGCTCAACGATTGTTGCGGTTTTCAAAAATTCTCAAAGTCGGGGAATAAAATCGCTTTTATAATGAGAAAATCGAGTGTGGTACAAGAAACAAATAAAGTTTTTGATTTTCAAACTCAAAAGCGGATATTGTAATATGATATTATATCTTCAAAATATGATACTCTGATTAAAAATTAAAAACTATTTAGTACTTACTTCGATTGCATCGTTTGGTTAAGGCTTTGGATCGGATGGATGGCCCTATGGCCCTCTTTACAAGCGAGGGAGTTGGCCCAACAAAATATGATCGTCGATGTTTGCTACCATTTGCATTACGGCGATTACGAACATCTACAATGACGGCCGATCATAGACATTTAGGCCCTCGACACTATCGTGATTGCCTGTACCGCCCAACGCCGCCGACTGTGAAGTCAATCAAACCAGAAAAGAATAAGATTTTTCCATTCAACCCGGACGAAGCCACGACAAGCGCTTAGCCATGAAGCAAATATACCAAGCTTTACGCCTCACACTATTATTTTACAAAACCCATTATACGAGTGGTTCTCGTATCGCTCATATATTATTCATCACTTGGACCGCAGTGCAAAATCTTTCCCGTGGTCCATTGTCCGTAACATTCTGCAGATACTATAACCAAGTTTGTTTACTGCGGGATGATGTAACCGCCTCTTTACCTCTTGTTTTCACAATGGAGCGCCGCTTGTGATTTTTGTTCGGGATTGCATGATAAACATCTATTGATGGTGTATTCAAGGACTTTTTACTTTTTAGTAAACTATGATGTGAAGCAAGTTATTAGTTATATGACTAGAAATAAAATAATTTATTTCAGTGAGGAATCTATACTTCCATACTTCCATACTAATATTATAAATGCGAAAGTAACTCTGTCTGTCTGTCTGTTACTCAATCACGCTTAAACTACTGAACCAATTTGCATGAAATTTGGTATGGAGATATTTTGATACCCGAGAAAGGACATAGGCTACCTTTTATTGCGAAATATGTACCACGGGCGAAGCCGGGGCGGACCACTAGTAAAGAATAAATCCGAATAAAAAGAGAAATAAGTACCTATGTACTTTAGAAAAAATAATAAAAAAGAAAGCATCGATCGTTACCCGTTGGTAATTACTGTAGCAAAAAGTAGGTAATTACTGTAGCTGTACTTGTAAAAACAAGCACATATTTCATTTAACAGCATCTAAAGTATTTATAGATAGCATCTTCTAGTGCACAATTATTTATATCACGGTTTATTATCATGTTCTTATAATTAGTAAAATTGTAAATTTATTAAAATTACCCCCAAAATGTAACTTGTACCAAACAAAATGTGACACAAATTTACCATTTACCAACCATAACAATAAATAATAATTACCAAATTGAATCAATTTGCAAGCCAATCACGTGTTGAACGATCGTTTAAAAAAACGTGGGTTTTTATAAATTTCAAAGATATAAGAGGTACATGTTGCGTGATTTACAATCTTCTGTAAAGGTCTGACCACACTAGGCTGACTAGGCGTAACTGCTCGTCGCGACATATTTGTTGATTGGTCAAATTCAATGGCGCGCAGTTTCAGTGTCGCTTAGTGCGTCAACCTCATACAATTTCATAGAAAGAACATTTTGCTGTGTCGCGTCACGTCGCTATGCTGCCGCGCTTACGCCTGGTGCGGTCGGACCTTTATAGCGACCCTTGGGTCTGTATAAATCGTCTTGTGGTATTTATGACCCTTTTCAACTTTATTACCGTTTGAGTGGTATTCAATTTCTATCGTGACTTGCTAAGGCGTAAGAGGTTTGACGATTAATTCAGGATCTAGATTTCGTCTGGAGTTTAGGCAAGTATTACATTATAGTAATAGTAGAAGTTGGAAGTTATCGGATTTGATTTTGTTCTTTGTATTTTAATTATTTTCTTCTTTTAAGACTTGCCACTCGAACCGGGTCTCTCTCTTTTCTGTAAATTGTATAACAAAAAATAGATATAATATATGTGTAAATCAGGCTTCCATATTGGTGTTACAAATCGATCCATATGATAGGATTTATCATCCCCTTTACAATAAAGATTATAACAGCTAATACATGGTTATTTAAATGTAAATAAAACAACATGAAATACAAGCGCTTTTTTAATTATGTAGACGTTTAATGCGCAGCGAACGTACAGGTAAATTAGGAACTAACAGTGTAGGTAGTCGCCCTTTGACCTTTGATCATTTAGTGCATTTATTCGGCCTCTACCTCTTTTACAGACGACTACATTGCACTAGGTAATAAATAAAATTTTCCTTTTTTCATTCCAAATGAATTCCATGGGATTGCGTCCATGACAATAGGGTCACCTACAATGACATCGCACCTTTGTCTTCATAAGGGAATACGGAGCTGCGTCACGCTATGTCACTTTTCCTGAAAGAAGAATCTAATAAACGTAACATTTATGAAATAAACGAAAGAAAAATAAAACAAAATATAGATAATTATTTTTCCCCAAAACATTATAACTTTAAAAAAAACTAACGACCGTCTTCAAATTGTCATAACTAAACCGAGTTTAAATGGCATTTTAGCACATGGCAGACACCAACTTTCTAAGAAAAAATAATTAATCATCAAAATTGGTCCATCCAGTCGAAAGCTCTGAGGTAACAAATCTGAAAAAATAGAGTCTAATTGAGAACCACCTCTATTAAAAAAAACATATTTCACATAAAAAGTTGTTTGATCAGTCAATTATTTGTGATTGAAGTCGAATACACTATTTCTATCAATATCGCCTATGTATTTGGTACAATAGTAAATTATTTTCCAAAACAATGGCCGATGTTAAATGGGTCGTTTTAATCAAAGCGAACGTACAGGTACCTACATTCCTACGCAATAATGTTCCGCTCCAATGGTTAACTATCTTCAGTTCATCTGAATATTATAGTTACAAAGCATTTATGGAAATGTATTATATGGAAAACTGACTTAATGATTGACATACATTTCTAGGAATAAACTAAGTACAGAAGTTTATACGTATTTACGTAGATTTTTCTCGTTTTTATCTATTATTTTCATGAGATACTGCCCTAAGCATTAACGTTCGTAGTATGCTTCCTTAAATGTAGTATAGTTATTAAATAAATCCAGTATATAAATAAATACGAATAAACAGTTAGAATTAAATGTGTCCGTTTAAAGTGGGTCAAAATCGAGTCGAAAAGAGTCTGTTCAATAGAAACATAATAGAATAGTCCGGGATATATCGTCCATTTTTGCAAGTGATTACTATCAAGCTAATTTTTCGTGAGTAGCTTTATTTTGATGAGATGCCCAATAATTTCATGTACGAAACTCTCGATTGTGGTAGCTTACAGAGGTAACAAGGATAAAAAAATTTGATTTGACGGTTCTCAAATATTTATTACGCAATTTGTAGGACAATATGTCTGTTGAATTATATAAGTATTAAATAAGTGAAAATAAAAAAATCAGCTGGTTAGTAATCATTTATGATGACTTCGTTATCGATACACATTGGAAAGGGGGACTCTTTGATCAAACCATAGATTTTGTAGGACAAATATTTTTTCGAATAATTTAGATAATTATCTTGAGATTGAACAAAAAAAAACATTCAGTTAGTAATTAATATTTGAGAACCATCAAATCAAAATATTTTATCCTTGTTTCCTCTGGTAGCTACCACAATCGAGAGTTTTGTACATGAAATTATTGGGCATCTCATCAAAATAAAGCTACTCACGAAAAATTAGCTTGATAGTAATCACTTGCAAAAATGGGCGATGTACCTATCCCGGACTAGAAGGTAAAGACTAATAAAAGCATATTAAAAAATTTCGCAACTAAGGGGTTAGCCCAAAGGAAATTAGTAGATTTAGTATGTATATATATATATCTATACTTAATATTATAAAGCTGAAGCGTTTGTTTGTTTGAACGCGCTAATCTCAGGAACTGGTCCGATTTGAAAAATTATTTCGGTGTTAGATGGCCTATTTATCGTGGAAGGCTATATATTATCATCACGCTAAAACCAACAAGAGCGGAGCAATGCGGGTAAAACCGTGGGGCACAGCTAGTCTTATCTAAAACTCTATGTCATAAAAACTACACACTAACGAAGTGACAGAAAAGCCAGTTATATGAAATTACTACGCCTACGGTCCGAAAGTAATTTTGACTCAATAAGTTTGATCTTTTCGTTTATAGTACAGAATCCCAAAAAGGTCCGTCGACCTTCATTTATCTGTTTATCGGATGAAAATTTTATTTGGGTTTTTACTCCATTATGCTCTCGAAATAAAATATTATATACTGTTACACAAAGGACAATTACTGTGGAACAAATTATGGCCAGTATTTGTAATGATTTGTGTTTTTTTTTTTTTTTTTCAAATAGATATATATATTATTTAGATAATATTCGCAAACTCAGTTCAAACCTATACCTAAGTAATAAGTATATATTAATGCTTATTATATTCTATGCTCTACCCTATTCCTATCGTCTAATTTCCTTCCGTACGGTTGTCTGGAAGAAATCTCTATTTAACGATAAGACCGCCATTTGTTTTAATTTGTAATGAGATAGTTAAGTTATTTCAGAGCAATAAAGTATGAATGAATAAATAAATAAATATATATTAGGTACATAATACCTATTTAACCAATTTATCAAAGTCCTGTCAGAGTGTTTGACAAATTGAGAACTTTTAAACATGACACTGGTGAAAAGTCTTCATTACCATAACAAAAAATGAGAAGTTGTGTTAATTTTTATTCAATCTATGATGAATTATGTTTTGTAAAAGATGTTAAGAAATGTGGAGTTCAAATAAATATTAGATATAAATCTATTCACACACAATAAATAAAGCTAAGAAATGCTAACCTCAAAATTTAATTTAATTCAAGTTCGGAAGAAGATTAAAGATTTATCGACCCAAAAAAAGTAATATTATTACATCTGTTTATCTTTTTATCCATGTAATAAAAGCTCAAATTCAAATCTATACATATACAATAAAATCGTAGGAAAATCAAAACTATACATTGATTTTTTTAATAATACGTGCGTGATCTACAATCGATATCGAAGCCAAAAATATAGTTTTTCGTATTTTGTCTGTTTTACTGTATGTATGTATGTACGGGCTAAACTCAAAAAGTACTGCATGGATTTACTTCAAATTCGGTACAGAGATAGCTTGAATCCTAAAAAATACATAGGATAGTTTATCCCGAAAATATTAGTGAACGGGAACTACTTATGCGGATTTATCATTGACTACGCGGGCGAAGCAACGGCAAAAAGCTAGTCTTAAATAAATCTGTATTATTACATTCACCATATTGAACTAAAACCATATTCTCTCAAACCTTGTAGTTTGAGTTACGTCTAATATTGTTAACGCTTGAACTCAACAAGTACACGTGTATTTTGTTGTATAACTTAACTAAGTTATTAACTTATAAGTTCTAACTTAGTGACACCACAAACTAGCGCATCTAAGTTCTAAATTAATTTGAATACAAGTCAGGATTAAAGGAACGTTCTGGAAATTGTCAAAACAGTTTTTTGTTGAAGTGAAACTTCTTTATTAACTAATTATTATATGAATAGTGTTTTAACTTATGTATGAAGAATGAATCTAATTGTATTTAAATAAAATAATAATTTAAAAACTGCGTTTATCCCGCGGCTTTGGCAATTTTTGCATACATGCATTTAAGAGAATAACTACTTATTTAATTCAAACATTAAAATAACTAACAATATAATGAATGATTTATGTGTTTTAAACATATAAATCATTCATTATATTGTCATAAAGGTATTATTAGTAATTACGCCTCAATTACCGTTTTATATGTTGCCAATAGCCACTGATTAGCAATTCAAACATTTGTTTCTAGCTAGCGATATTTGATATGCAAATTGCAAATATAAATATTATTTCATGTTTATTCAATTATTATGATTACGGGAAAATATTTCCTTGAAACAAGCGCTCAATTAAATAAATAGAATAAAACAAAGATTTAAAATGATTATGTAAAATATTAAAAATAAAATATAGAGATGTTACTACGTGTAGAAATAGGTTCTTGTAACAAGCATTTTAAGAAAGTAATATATACGATAAAGATAACGATAGCTATAGGTATGATCATTTTGTTATTATAGGTTTAGGTATTGTAGGAAATGTTTTGGTCGAAATCTGTACTAATATTATAAAGAGGAAAGGTTTGTATATATGTATGTATAGTTGTATGTGTTGTTGTAGTCATATATGTATGTATAGTTTTCACGCATAAACTATTGGACCGATTTTGATGAAATTTAGCACAGATAATCTTTAGACCCTGAGAAAGAATATAGTTTACCTTTTATTGCGAAATATGTACCACGGGCGAAGCCGGGGCGGACCGCTAGTATATTATAACTTAGAAATTAAATGAATCTTAAACTATAAGATACTGAATAGTGAATAGACGTAGGAGTCAAACATTCATGGAACCTGTATTAAATCTACGATTATTAGATACACTTCAAGAACAATTGGAAAATAATAAATCCGTTAAGATATTTGAACACGATAAAACAAAAGCATCAAGACCACTTCTGTCAGAGACAGATTAAAAATATGATCACTATTGTCCCGCCAAATTGTTTAAACGTCCACAGAGTAAATAATGAATAAATGGCGCCATTTTGCTATTCTAATTTTCTTCCACGGAATAGGGTGAAATACGACAGATACACTACCTATGTCTTCGGCGTTCAGTCTTGTCAATGTGTATACAGATTATAAATGGATATTGTATTAATGTAATGTAGGTATGTAATTGACTAAAATACTTATTTTTCGTTACCTATTTTATTTAACGTTAACTGTGGAAATAATACACTCAAACTCAAATTCATAAAAAAAAGACGGGTTGCACTCCGGGAGTGCCGGCAGAAGTGAAAACTTGGTTATTAACGTTGAGCATGTTTGATATCCATCCGTCTTACGCTTTTTCGATCAAGTCACGTGTCCTGACGCGAGTTTAAGATTTTATACCCAACAGAAAAAGTGCTCAACGCCGCTAAAGAAGTTTTCACTTCAAAAAACATTTTAATAGCTATTGTCATCCTTTTTATTTTCTTACTTAAAAAAGTTGAGCAGAGGTATTACCTTGAACGGGGAGGTATTGCATCCTACTGAGTCTACTGTATTTCTAGGGTTAACATTGGACGAGAAACTACAGTGGGGAGCCCATGTCAACACCGCTGCAGGTAAGCTCAGTTCTGCTGCATATGCAGTCCGAAAAATAAGGCATCTCACCGATGAAGATACGGCTAGATTGGTTTATTTCAGCTACTTTCATAGCATTATGTCCTATGGAATTCTACTGTGGGGCAGGGCTGCAGATATAGAAACTATATTTATCTTACAGAAAAGAACCATTCGCTCTATATATAATTTACGTGCTCGGGACTCACTAAGAGATCATTTTAAGAATACTGGTATCCTTACTGTACCATCACAGTATATATTTAATAATATTTTGCATGTACACAAAAGCTCTGACTTACACACAAGAGTAGGAGATAGACACGATTATGGCACAAGGAACAGGAATAGAATTGAAATGCCATTTTTCCGATTAGCTAAAGTTAAAAATTCATTTATGGGTCAAGGTATACGCTTATACAATAGAATTCCTCACAATATTAAAGAGTTTAGTAGTTCTAAATTTAAAACTTACATAAAAAATGTACTAGTTCAGAGAGCGTACTACAGTATTCAGGAATATATGGACAATAAAGACCCATGGAGGGTTGTCGCGTAAAAACCACAGGACAGTTCTTTGGCATATTATGTAGTTAGATATAAGTTACATATTATGTAAATTTATTGACATTATTTTAAAAGAGCAACTATGGAGTTTCTTGCCGATTCTTCTCCATAGATACTGCTTTCCGAATCGGTGGTAAATGTTAAAAATACTATGTAATGACGATTCGAAAGTGCTACTAAATAGTAGTCTAATTGAATAAATGAATGTTTGAGTTTGAGTTTACATTAATAATAACATGGTTCAATATAAAATACATATTATTTACAACTACAACTTCAAGTCGTTGTTATGTTGGTAGGACCGACATCACCCACGGCTCATTCCCCGGGTTCTGTGGGTATCTATGCCAGATTTCCCCACTTAAAAAAAGGACTTTAGATTGTAAATTTTAAAAATAATAAAACTTGGAATGACTTCACGTGTGACGGTGTGAATAAGTTTACACATGGTTTTCCCAAATTTGACTGAAAGTTATATTAATCTGTTTATGACCTTTCAAACTAACACTTTATTTAGCACAAACTAATAACACAAAATAGAGATATAAATTATCCAGGATTCTTATAATTACAGGCTAACCACTGTATCAAAGATTTCAAGTTACTAATTATTTGCTAGCCACATTGAAACTCTTCAATTAGGTACTAAAGACCTAACCAATTTAAATAAATTAACTGACTCTATTTTAGATTCGAGTCTAGAACATTCCAAGCCTAATGAGTAAACAATTCATGAATTATGGAGTCGTGTTCAGTCGCTTATGTTGTGTCAGATCCAATTAACAACTTTTAAATGTTAATCCTATCAGAAATTACGAAATGTACGCGATGCTTGAACCACATTTTTAATTAAAATGGATACGTACTGCGGTTACCATCGTGTCATAGGATGGTCAAAATCATAACTGTACTATGCTGAAAAACTTTTAATACACAGATGTTTTTGCAAACCTTTTCTCGTTTACGGTTTATTTTACTTTAGTTGATCGTAGAATACGTCGAAATATAAAATTAATTTGCAAGAAATATTCGTTTAAGAATTGCCAAGTTTAGTTTTTACGTAGCTGAAATTATTATAGTATAGCAACTTGACATATATAAGACAATGCATTATTTCAATATTTAACATTATTGAATCAATTTCAAAATTTTTCACACGCTTTTTATTTGACTTTTTCGTATATCATTGTGAAAAGAAGATGTATATTTTTTTTTACAAAAATACAACGGATTCTACTAGGTATATTCCTTTTTCCTACCCCATATGTTTTCTTGGATGACTCATCGCTCCCTCATCGACGTAAACAATTTTACTATGTCCCCCTACATTTCGTGTTTTCATTAATATTGCCAAATAAACAGAATGCTACAAAGATGACGTTTGTGTGATGTTCACTTGAACTGGCTGTGGTGGAAATTAAATTAGCTTTCCAAGTAGTTAATATCTTACACACTGTGCGAATGATATCTCTGAAATTCAGATAAATATGAACAACAATACTAGAAAAGACAAATATTCATAGGTAAGAAAACCTTATTCAATCTCTATCATAATTATTTAGTACAATTTAATCTGCAAAATGTTCAATTGAAAAATACTAAATCCGTTTTTGTAGATTTCTCCCTATAGCTGGTACTGCCTTTCGAACCTTCGTAGAGTGATAATATAACTCAAAATTATTTTTGGAAGAAACATTCAATACAAGTTTATAAACCTTCTTGAATCAAAGCTCAGTACTTTATGAATGTAGATATTATGTGCCATTTGTTTAATACAGTTGTTATTTCCTACAATTCGATTTTACGCGAGTATTGTTCATTTAGAAATGAAATACTTTAACAGATTTTTAACGCGACTAATTAGTAAAGTAAAATTAGTATATTATTATCCCGATGTATCATACACTGCAGCGAGCGTGGTCACGCTTAAAGTCTTTTTAATTTCTAAGGCTAAATTCAGCCTTAAAGTTGTTATTATTTATGACAGAGATGAAGAGAGATTGAAGGTCGTTTCCTATGAACCATATGCATGAAATATTAATTAACTTGATGTTTGCACTTTCAAGTTTGATATTGGCTGTTACATCAATCGTGCTATAAGCTGAATTGATTTTCACTGTGCTTCAAGTCAAGAACAAGTTTAATTATAAACATAATATTATGCTCTTATGTTGTGGGAATTAATTTAAATGTTTTGTTAATTTCAAAATAATGTACTTCTATGGTAACAAAACTAATGGTATGTTATATTATGAGGCTCTAATAAATAACGTATGTCATTAGTTTAGTAACCCATAATTTTATGTCTCAATTAATCTCTATTAAAAATAGACAAGAAAAAACTTTGCTCTAATATTGAAATTCCTCCGCAGACAAAAACATTTTTTGGAATAATTTAGAACGAAAACTTCATTAATTTTTTTTATTACTTACAAACGACATTATATTACATATTAAACCATTCAATAGAATTTACCTACATTTTGTTTTCTACTTGTGTTTATCCAGGCTTTGTTAAAAGCTCAGGTACCTTTCGTTATACCAAAGTAAGCAACATTTTATCAATATCCTTTTGATGGCTGTTCGCTGTTCTACGCTGTTCTACGCTGTTCTACGTGATTGCGTAACAAATACAATCTAACACCTATATAAAATACGCACTACACTAGTAATATTTCACGACAATCTATAATATTCAATCTTTCTTCTATCTATCGATAAACCCGTTCTTAGAATCAGTTTCGATCGCTTACACCGTGTAAGCTAACTCTATCGCAGATTAAAACTTTAATGAGAAAGCGACGAGGAACTTCCCTCATTGTTTAAATTCCTTTGTAAATTATGTTCGAACGGCAGTAAAAGACATTTTATTAAGTGGAGAATGCAACTATTTTTAGATGGAACAAAAATTTCATGTTTTTAGTAGTATCATCATCATAGTTTAGAACTATAATATAATATGAACAGATCTTTAAAACTACGCAACGCATTTTGATGCGTTTTTTTTTCAGGTACATAGAGTGGTTCTCTACGAAGGTTTAAGCATACATTTTATCGAGTTTTAGACAGAGCGGACGAAGTCATGGTCGGAAAGCTAGTTAGTTGCCTATAGCACTTGAAAGAATCAAGTTGTTTTGTCTTCATGAAAAATAATTACTGATTATGTATTTGTAAACATAAATACAAAAGATATAGTGTAATTTTGCGCAATATTGAATATCGGTATTGTTAAAATATTCAAGCTACTATGATTTTACGAAATTCATTAAATTTTCGTAATAAAGCTCGAGATTATGATTAATTACTGATATTTAAAACATATTTGTTATAAAATATTCGTTTTCTGTCTGTTTTTAATTAAATATTAAAAACAAATATAACGAATGCATCTGCTTGTTTTCTTCTTACGTTGACACACTAACCGAATTACATTGAGATATGAATAGTCCTTTCCTTACATGACTTTCTCTTTTTCGCCATAAATAGTTAATTAAAACACTCATTAATTATTCCCATAGGTGGGTTGGATTTGTCGAAGTGTGGTAACATTAACATTTATATGCTAACAATGGATTAATGAAAAGAGCTTTCACGCAAAAATGAACTTATTTTTCAGGAAGATAAAGCTCATATTTCAGTGATTTAAATTTACACATGCGCTCTATAAGAAAATTTGGAGGACCGGTGTTCCATCATTTCCCTCGTTGTAGCCTGAAGCCCTGAAAACTTCAGTACCCGTTTGACCGTCGAGCAGAACGCACGTGCTGCTGAAAATTGGTTTAATTGTACGCCCGCGTTTTATATCGTAATAGTGAGAAAAATTGTGCTTTCAGTGATTTAGTATTCAGACTGGTATTCGACAAATTAACTTTCAATTGAGGTAGGTTTTTGATTGTATTTAAAACCGGTTTAATGTTACATTGGAATATCTTGATTAGATCGGATTTATAAGTGCCTCGGATTTTCGAGATTTCCTTTTGAACAAATTGATTTTAGGATTATAATAATTTTAAAGGTCATTACTAGAATTGACTGTAATTATTGTTTTTGTTATAAATTTAAATTTACCTTTACGAATTAATTTAGGTGACATAAATTGAATATTAAATGAAAAATTATTTAAGAAAATTTGGTGAAATATGTATTATTTTTATAAAATATTTTAATTAAGAAATTCATGATTTATGCCAAAGAAAATGTAACCTTTTGAACTGTTTTGTCTTAACCTAAGGTATTTGAAATTAAAATATAGCTAATACAGAATATTTGAGCATATTTTTTGCTAGGTACCCAATTTATTACTTCGATTTTTCACTAAGAATATATTATTCTTGCTCTACAATAGAGCTATAATATATTATTATGTATAAAATATTATGATCAAAAGAGCTCGAAAGGTAGGAAATGAACAATCAACAATCTAAAATGCTTCGAATACAATTTCAAAATTCGAACGCTCTAGCTTAGATCTGGCCATACTCGGAGCAATTAACAAGCCTGGAGAAGTAACAATTAATTGAACGTTTCTTATATAGTGGCTCTCTTTTATTCAATACCCTAATTAATGCGATAGAAAGAG
>CAJQZN010035234.1:0-42068 GCA_907164685.1 Colias eurytheme | reverse complement strand
TAAATATGAATCTCCAAATAATATTAAGGTTTCCTCTGAGGCTTATATAATATAATTATTTATATAATATAATTATTTATATAATATAATTATTAATTATTTATTATTGTTTTTTAAATATGTATTACAATTTGAACCAAAGTTGAATTCGGATATTTGTGATAATTATTAATACAAAATTAAACTTTGGTTTAAATATTGAATTGTTTAAAAAATACTCTTGTACCTATTTAAATAAATGTGGATAAAATACTAGTGCATAGGTAAGACTTTACCTAGGTCTCTATTATATCTGAAATACTAAATATTTGTGATATTTTATTATAGTTAATAAGAATAAATTGATTTTTATAAACTATTGTTTCATTTTTAAATTTAAGTACCAAATTTATATTAATTTAATATCAGTCAAGTGGTACAAAAACAAAATAATGTCATATCTCTCAAAATTAATAATTATTCCCTGAACTTAGTGTTATGTTTTAAAATAAATGTACACATAAAGTACCTATTCACTTCTGAAGGTCACGTTAGAAAGAATAGCATATGTGTGTAAACAGTAAAATATACAAAACTAGATTTCCGCCCGCGGCTTCGCCCGCGTTTGCAAAGGAAAATCCGCATAGTTCCCGTTCCCGTGGGATTTCTGGGATAAAAACTATCCTAGGTGTTAATCCAAGTTACCCTCTATATGTGTGCTAAATTTCATTGTAATCGGTTCTGTAGTTTTTACGTGAAAGAGTAACAAACATCCATACATCCATACATCCTTACAAACTTTCGCCTTTATAATATAAATTAGATTCTCTAACTTACATCAGGAATAAATTTATCTATGTAATTCTCTCAGTCTTCAGGTAATAAATAAAACACAATTCCATTTAACATATTTATTACACAAATGTCTGAAACTAAGGCAATGTTACCAAAATATTACATCTTCGAATACTGATCCAAATGCTAGAAAAATATGTTTATCCGATTCTGAAACTTTATGGTCTATGGTACATAAAATTATGTATATTTTGGGGCTTATGCGATGAACTATGTTAAAATCTTTGTCGACTCTTTGCAAAGCATTTATTTCCAATCCTTTCCATACATTATAATTAATATAGAAGAATAATTTGTTTGCTATTTCTTTAGACTAGTATAAAATCCTGCTTTTATCTGGGTACAAGCAAAATTATGGATTGAAGTTAGTTTATCATAAAATGACCACAAGACAAGGGTATGTCTATTATTTCTTACCTACGTCATTTTATGAAACCAGCGACTGCGTAAAATGATATTATGCAAATGAAATAAGTAACAAATGTATAGGTAATGTTAACTAGATATAAAAAATACTATTACAGATCATCATTATTGATAAAGAATATCCTAATATGCAGCCTAAAGATGTACCGGAGGGCTTTTTAACAAACAATTTGTTAGTGAATCAACTTGCTTTTCAACATTTATAACATCAATTATCAAGTGCCAGTTTTATGACTTTATGAACTTAACCAACCCAATATTAATTCTAATTTACACATTTAAATTACAAAATATAATAAAATATTGAACGATCACAATACTTGATACTTCCTATGATAATTGTACATCAATTCCATGTAGGTATACTTATATCTAACATGTTTTATTTCATTATTATTTAATATTTATTAATAATAATTAATGGCCGAATTCTCAAACTGTAGAGACCGACTAGATTGTATAGAAGAATAAGATTTACTTTAATGTTAGTTTTGGTATCGATTTTTATCTATACTAATAATATGAAGCTGAAGAATTTGTTTGTTTGTTTGAATGCGCTAATCTCAGGAACTACTGTTCCGATTTGAAAAATTGTTTCGGTGATATATAATTAGATAGCCCATTCATCGAGGAAGGCTATTAAAGCTAAAAAATCACCACGCTAAGACCAACAGGAACGGAGCTACGCGGGTGAAACCGCAGAGCGCAGCTAGTGTTAAATAAAAAACAATTGTAAATTTACAATTATTGTTTTTTATTGAAAACTAGAAGAATACTATGAATAATTATTCATAACTTCCTATAATAATCTTGTGGTAAATTTTATATTATCCTTGCATGTAACAGTTAACTTTCATTTGGGAATTTTGCGGTAACTTACTATAAATTATTGTATTTTTAATACATAGGTATTTGCAAACATGATATAAATATAAGTAATCTGTTTCCAGTTTTAACAGAGGTTGTGTTGAACACTATGATATAATATTCTATGTAACTGTTCATATGTTTATGAAATATGTATTAAAATATGTCTTTATTCATACTAAATTAAACAACACATGTATATAAATCTAGTAGGTACTATAGAAAAATGCATCTGCTTAAAAATATAATATGTCCTAATCTGTATCTATAGGTATAAGTAGTTATGTGTGTTTTACAATAAATATGTATTTTTATTAATTATGAATGTAAACACGTCACAACAACAATTACAACAAAATATGCTCTGAATATTGAATAATTTGTATTAACTAATAATGTAAAGCTGCCATAAATGTTAGATTGTAAAATTTATCTAATCATTTCTTATTATTTTAATGTAGGTCGTTGGTATTTTGATCCTATACACGCATAACTTGAACGGTAAAGGAAAACATCGTCAGGAAACCGACATACGCCAACCCGCACTTGGCCAGCGTGGTGGGTTACGCCTGATCCCTTATGGGAGGCCCGTGTCCCAGCAGTGGGAACATAAATGGTTACTGATGATGACACGCATAAAGAAGCAGATATACTAACTTCTAAGTTCAATGCAAAAAGGTCAGTCCTTTTAGGAGATTTTTGTCTATGGAGTATCTCATTTAATGCATTTTTGAATTCAATTAACCCTTTTACCTAGTTATTCACATTTACCACCTATACTCTAACTAATGATTCGACATTTATGGCAGCTCTAGCATCAAATCTTATTTACTATGATATTATTGAATCATGCGGCAGAATGTATCTTTGCAATTGACTAATGCATACCTTTTAAAATCTAATTGACAAGAAGACGGTTAAAAACGTCTTTGTAGGAACGTAAATGATCCAAACTTTCTTTCTTCCAGATTCTCCTTTCGATAACTACTTGGCTAAAAATAATTATATGCAGAATAAACTGAAAATCAATTCGGAGGAATCTGAACAATATATACTAATAATATATCTATCTCCTTCTGGCAAGTTTTTATTTTGGATATACATAATTAATTCGTTTATGATTCCGATTATTTATTCAATGAAAAAATCTGAGCTGAATTACAATTACATTCAATGAATAACTGTCCCTATCAATATTTTCTACTTTTCCCTTAAAATCTCATCTTATTTCTTTATAATGGCAATACACAATTCTTTCATATCTACGACTAATATGAACCTGATATTCTTTATACCTACAGATATCTTTGTACGTCCACCATCTCTTCGGTGCTCTTTCTTCAATACCTAACTACGGCATGAATCCAAATTTACTTGGATAAATAATTTATTTGGCTTACATTCCACAATTACAAAACGTCACAAAACCAATATTCTTAGCCTGCTCTGAACATTTATGGACTAAAAATGCCGAAACACAATCTATGCCCAACGTGGGGATAGGTCTATTCACTTCTCTCTGAGATAGTAAACACTTCTGGTGTTTGTCATCGTTCGTTCTTCTTCCTGCCTAAAGGTATCAACCAGGGACCACATAAGGAATCTTCTATTTGGCTCTGTGATTTTCCTTTAGTTTCTGGCAGGGTTAGATAAATGTATCCTGCTCCCAGGAGTGTAATAGATGAACAGATGTAGTATGTAGCGTGGAGGCCGAGGGAAAAAGCTATGGTTCCGTAGTACCGGAGGACTAAGAAGTTAATAAGCCACATCCATGTGATGAGGAAGCTTGATGCTAGGCTTCTTACCTGAAAAGATTTATAAAAACGTTTTGAATTAATAAAGTAACTTTTTTAATAACTCAGGCTCCGGAACCACAGACACAATAGAAAATCTATTGTGTCTGGGTCCGATCGGGCCGCTATCTAAGGGGCCGCTTGGGCGCTCAATGGGTTAAAAATACTGAACATTATCGCAATTGAATTAACCTTTTGGTTGGCAATAATTTCAGTAATTTTTGCTCCTGCTTTGGTTTTTTCAACAATATGAGAAGTACTTAGCAGTATCAGTGTTTAATAGCTTTGAGCAGTTTCATAATATTATAATTTAGAAGTTCATTTGCAAACATCTACAAGCTAACTGTCTAAAAATAACAAATTATACTCACATTAACTATAAATAACTCCGATATCAACACATAAGGCACTGATCCAAGGCCTATATTGTATAAGAACAAGACCATAGACAGTAGAATCACGGGCAGCCATATTGACAAGTCTTCTTTATCTATGCTGTGTTCGAATTTAACAGATTTCCAATCATCTGTAGTATTGGATTCTAGACCAATTCTGTACCAGGCTTTTGTATCATTTGTAAACGAATCATTGTATATAGTTAAATTTTCGGGAATCTCTATTCTTTCTCTGATACTTTTATCTTTGGTGATTTTTTTGTAGGATAAGCGGTGCTTGTAGAAGTTTATTTGGAAATGTGGATCGCAGTAGACGCCCAGAATGGCTAAGCAAAATGCAATGCCGGAACACGACCAGAGTAGTAAAGTCTGAAATAGAAGAAACAAGATGGTTATAGCAAAGAAAAAATAGATGAAAAAATGATTTAGAAACAGATAAAGAGAGCGACTGTAGTGTTTTGTAATTTAAAAAAGTATAAGTTTGTGTCACATCTTTTAACTGACTGTGCGTAACTTATTTTAGATCTACTTAACCGAACTTCCCCCCTAGTCAAGTGGCTTTCTGTTAGCGTAGCGTTCAATAGAATAGACTACGAATGTATGAGATTGACGTAACCTGTAGATACGTTTATCTACAGCCTACGTCAATCTTATACATTCGTAGTCTATTCTATTGAACGCTACGCTAACAGAAAGCCACTTGACTAGGGGGGCTTATCAGCTTAGCTTTAATTTTTTTGTATAATCGTATATTTATATTCTTTTTGTAAATCTTGCTGATGTTTAAAATTTCAAAATAATTAATGAGCTTTATTGATATTAGGTATTACGTACCTTTCGACCAACTTTATCCACAGTGATGGTGGCAACTGCTGCTCCCAGCACTAAAGCGGTACCACACAACATCGAACCAGCTTCTGACGTTTCAAACAGATGGCGTGGTAAGGTCCTGAAAGGCAGAAGAAACCAACATATTATATTTCAGTATGTTTGGTTCCCTATTATTAATTTATCGAGTTATCTTATTTCACTTTCTGAAGTAAATATAGTGTAATGATTTCGGAGTTGAATAAAAGTCTAGGGCAGTCGATTTAACGAAGATTGAGCTTTGAAATAAACACAAAATATATTGATTGATTTCGTTCTTAAATTGTTGTTACTGTTAATAAAATGCATATAAAATGTAATAATAATTAT
This sequence comes from Colias eurytheme, assembly GCA_907164685.1. NCBI lineage: Eukaryota > Metazoa > Arthropoda > Insecta > Lepidoptera > Pieridae > Colias > Colias eurytheme. The sequence continues at coordinate 36,556 of CAJQZN010035234.1, read as the reverse complement.
ATGTATAATGTGTGTCTAGTCTTATCCAATTCCTATAAAATTTGGCACCACTAATTAAGCACACAATAGCTATTTATTTTGAACACCTTCGCCTTAAGAAAGAAGTATCTTTTTTGTTTTCTCTGCTCATTATACTTTATTATTTAATTCTTGAAACTATGAGTGTATTTACTAGTGCTATCCGCGAGGGGGGCTAGTGATCTGTACTATAACAGGTCTTTCACAGACCTATTTCAGACACACAACGAAAATGCTACATACTTACATATTTAGTTCGTTTGTAATAGTTTTAAGTTGTGAAGGCAAATAAATGAACTTTTTTATTATTATTTTATCTAATCGACTCACCCGTTGTATATAGAGAAGTTGTACGCCGTCGCGTTGAGCACTGGTATCTGGTGAGCAGAGTGACGCAGTACGGCAGCAGCGAAGCTGTTGACAGCGCCCGCGCCGCTGCCAGCCGCTGCACCGATGACCACGAAGCAAGAGAAGAGAGCACGACGGGAGCGGCGGTGACGGACTGGAAGGTAGTATAGTAACTCAGGCCCCGGAACCACAGACACAATAGAAAATCTATTGTGTCTGGGACCAATCGGGCCGCTTGGGGCTCAATGGGTTAAAGTCAGATACGTTTTATTTTAAAACTTTATTAAAACAGGTACCCGGCTCCGTCTACTGACAATTTGCTAGAAAAAGTAAATATTCGGGAAAGAAGAAACTGCGAGCGTATGCAAACTGACAACGCAAATCATACAATTTCGCAGCGACAAATGTATTTACAAAAAGAAGCTAATTTGATAAGCTTTATGTATTCCTGTAGCATAAAGAAAACCAGAAACAAAGCTTTGTGATCGTACAATGAGATACTTACGCTAATATTATTTTTGCGTAAAGGCAATATAAATTTTAAACCACTTTTCAATCAACGAGGGCAGAGCAATAAAAAAAATAAAATTATCTAATAGTCCCAACTATTAGATAATTCAAAATAAGGTTATAAATACAATCTACTACTCTCTAGTCCAGTTTGTCGAACATCACATATCGTAGATACCTGTGTTATGTCAATAAAGATTTTTAATATTTATTTATTTATAGAAGTAATACTCACACAGCTCCCTACACGCAGATTTCTCACTCCTCTCACTCCGCTTATCCGACGTAGACTCCAGACCACTGCCCCTCTTTAACATTGGTTGGAAGGTGTCGGAGTCGTATCGCATGACGTCACGCCGCCCATAGTCCGACGTCCGAATACGGACCTCCTGCTGCTCGATGACGTCAGTGAGGTCCTCTCGGAAGTCCGAACCGTCGAACCAGCACATTACTTTTGCTGCTTCCTGAAAATTAAAACAATTTACTCCTCACAATACAAGTCTTAATTGAGCTTACTGTGGGACTAGGTCGATTTGTGTAATAATGTCCTATTTACAAATAGAATTACATATATTATCCGTGCTGATATGATTGGTCTAGATAAGGAAACATATGGGTATTGCTTGCTAATGTAATATTTTGTTAATAAATGTACGATTAATTTTGTTTCGGCAATTAGTTATTAACTGCTAAAATATTTCGAGGGTGATACTTTAACTTTTTTCTTTATTAAAGGAAAGCAGCCTTTTTGTATATGTACAATTATATGTACATATACAAAAAGGCTGCTTTCCTAGATATTTCCCCTGATAGCATGTGCGCTATCTTTGAGCTTATATTTCTTATCCACCTAAGGTCACATTTAATTTTTCACTTCCGCCTCTTACCTGTATCTTGCCCGCATTGATAAGGAACGACGGCGTCTCCGGTAACCATAGCAACGATATCAACAACAGGAGAGGAGGCACTGCCATTGACAGAGATAGCGCGTGCGCCGACAGCATCCCACCAGCGAAGTAGGCGAAGAGTATTCCACAACTGTAAATATATTATTTTTTTGTATTAATAATGTACCTATTGATATGTAATTATAAAATATCTAATTAACTATTAGTATATGAAATAATTTAAATTGATATTTTCATTTATATGTATTACTGAATAATTCATGATTTAGGTACGTACTTTGAGTTGAATAATTGATAATCGAGTTTCGTCGACTATCAATTATTGGCTATGCATGCAAATGTATTTAATTTAAATCCAACTGATGTTAATACGAGCAGAGAACATCAAAACAGCAAATTTCAAAACTATATTAATTCGCGAAAAATTTTAAGTCTGCTTTTGAAGTTGGTGAAAGACACTGCGCTATAAAAAAATAAGCTGCTGTTAAAGTATTAGCTGATACGTTCACGTGTAACTTGCATCAACTTCAGAGCGAACGAGAAGTTTGAAAAAAACATTATTGAAGTGAATCTTCTTTATCGGGGTTGGAAAAAAATTTAGTGTAACTTTTTTTCGTTACGCGTGACATTTTTCCGTTACGTGCCATCTTTTTCTTATCCCTACCACGCGTGATTCGACGTATTTCTGTAAAGTTGCATAGGTATATTAAATTATTTTTGGAAAAATAAGGTCATAAAGAAGTTTCACTTCTTACGTGTGTACACTTAGTACACGCACACATTTTTTTTTCATGAAAATTGTCAATCGAACTTTGTATCGAACATAAGTTTCTAGAACAAACCTGCAAGCCAAAGCAGGCATAGCAGCGAGTCCCCTCGTCCTGGGCGCTATCTCCGCGCAGTATAGCGGGGCCAACGCGAGCGCCCCCGCCCCTCCTGCGCCCGCGGCGACTCGCGCGACCCACACCCCCCGCGCCCCGCACCATGCGGCTAGCGACCAACTTATCTTAAAAGAACATAGATTTAAGAACCTTTTTGAAAATAAACATACTTTTCTAGAAGATAAAAATACGGTAACGAATTCGTGTTACAAAGCTTGTGTTATATTTTGTTCTCGAAAAAAAAACGTCATTATATTATGTATCGTCGATCTACGTCCGACATAAGGAGAAAATGACTAACTAAATTAAATAATATGTACTTATTAATTATTTTTTATTTAACTGGAAATACTTACAATAAAACTAAGTCCTATACACAGCGCGCCGACTTTCCTCCCCTTTACATCGGCTAGTACCGCGAACATTGGTGCCGCGGGCAAAGCCACGAGGCAAGGCAGTGCGGCGAGCCATGCACCTCCTGTGAGCGCCTCGTTCCCTAGTACTCCTGATACCCAGCCCGTACTGCAGCCGTGGGTGAAACAAGAAAGGTTATCTGGAAAATAAACAATTTATATTGGTATTTTTTATGTGTAATTTCTAGATGCCTATAATATGCCTATAAGAGAGGGAGAGGGAGAGGGAGAGAGAGAGGGGAATTTAATAATTTAACGATTCTTTGACTATGAATTTTAACGATTACATCAAGGTTTAAGTACTAGGTTTTCATCAAGAACGAGAGCTCTTCTGTAAAAAGCAATTAATATCAAAACTTGTTTTATCACAGCAATATTCCATAATCCATTTAAGCGAATTTTACCTCAATTACGTACACTAATTACAAAACTAATCAATTCAGTAGGGATGTGGTCAGTGGCCAAGTCATTGAATATTCATAGTGTCAGTAATTACACCTACACATTGTCACAGGAAATCACGTAGGATTCCTTTGAAATTCAGATCGTTATAACCTATTTCTTATTAGTTATTATCCTACTTTTTCATGTGAAGATAATAAAATCCTACAATTTACATCAAGATGTAGTTTTCGCAGTTTCCTAATATGTTATGCTTAGCTTATCTGTCATTTAAATAAAAAAAGACGTGTGGCACTCGGGGACTGCCACGGCCGCGATAAAGCTATTGCATAGCATGCCTTCAAGCCACACCTCCGAGCCCGTCGGAGTGGGCAGCGTGAGGTTTTTTCGTTACGGAATTTCTCGATTCGGTCCCCGCGCTCAAGGCCCGCGATAAAAGCTATGCAATAGCTTAAAAAAATTGTATGAAATACTATCACATTCTAACATGTTCCGTAGTAGGTAAGTTATTTATTACATACTAGCGGTCCGCCCCGGCTTCGCCCGTGGTACATATTTACGTTTTCTCTTCATAAAAACTATCCTCGTACTTCAAGGAATATAATAAAAAAATAATTATCGAAATCGGTTCAGCCGTTCTTGAGTTATGCGCTTACCAACACATTTTGCGATTCATTTTTATATATAAGACTAGCGATCCGCCCCGGCTTCGCCCGTGGTACATATTTACGTTTTCTCTACGTAAAAACCATCCTCGTACTTCAAGGAATATAATAAAAAAAGAATTATCGAAATCGGTTCAGCCGTTCTCGAGTTATGCGCTTACCAACACATTTTGCGATTCATTTTTATATATAAGATTCTCTATCTATACTAATATTATAATGAGGTAAGATTTGTATGTAAGGTTGTTTGTAACGAATTGTCTCAAAAAGTACTAGAAGGATCTGGATGATATAATTTACAGTTATGTAGATGAGCTATATTACTTGATCTTGCCCGGGTTCGTACTCGGGTAAAACCGCGCGGCGTAGCTAGTAATCTATGTAAGTCTACAAATTAAAACATAACGTTACGCTAACTTTGTTTTCAGAAAGACAATTTTGTGACTAATGTTTTCATCGAAGTCATATAGACTGAGTCATGGTAAACAAATATACAAACAACCGTATCGTTTTATTAAAATGTAGACTTCAGAGTATTCAGTGTTCAAAAATTAAGCCAATAAATGGATTGATAATGCTATTTATTCATTCTAATTTCTTATGAAGATTCGTACACTTTACGCTTTAGCGAGCCTGATTTTAATTCATAAGTATATGCATAATAATCTAAACTAAATATTATAAAGCTTTAAGTTTGTTTGGTTAAACGCGCTAATCTCAAAAACTACGAGTCCGATTTGAACATAGAGATAGTATGTACTACGTACGATTTGAACCATTCTTTCGGTGTTAGATAGCCCATTTATTGAAGAAGACTATGGCTCTATATCATCACGTTAAGACCGATAAGAGCGGAGCAATGCGGGAAAAACTGCGCGGCAAAGCTAGTACTCACATAAAACGAAAACCAGACTTGAGAATACACAATTAAAAGGAAGGAATGAAACTTACAAACTGAAGAAGCAATAACTCGTCGTACTGAGCCCCGCCATCGTTTTGACGCTGTTCTTTCAATGCGATTTCTGTAACAAAAAATAATAATTATCCGACTTCGAAAGAAGGAGAATTATATTTTTGAGTGGATGGATGTATGTTTGTATATATTTCTTTCACACGCCCAAACCGCTGGACGTAAATTCAGAAAGGGAACACTAATAAAATATTGAACGCATTTAAAATTCACCAGCATAGAGATTTTTCTCAAGACATATTAATACTTTGGATAAATTCTTTTTTAAAAAGCAAAGAAAGCAACATGTTATGCTATGAAATTATTTTCATGTTTTATAGGTCACAGCAATTAAAACGTGTAGGATTTATTTCAATAGAGCAACATAAATACTGAAGAATTGGCAGAAACCTAAAGCCTTGTAGCGCTAATTGAATTACGGAAACTATAAGTTCTGGGACAATTTTACCACAAATAAAGACAAACAACACTGCAAGCTATTTTTTACTTAAAGTTATCTTCAACGTTAGATACTGAAATAGGTTTTTATGTAAGACTTCGCCCGTGGTAGATTACATAAGAACCATCCTCCATCATGGAGCATCAACCATACTTCAAGGAATATTATAAAAAGAATTAACGAAATCGGTTCAGCTGTTCGAGTTATGCGCTTACCAACACATTTTGCGATTCATTTTTGAATTGTAGTATAACTAAATGTCAAAGGAAATTCATATGGGAATAAGATGTTTTGCCGCGGTAAATAAAATAATATAACACTCAAATCTATTTATCTCTCTACACAAAAATCATACAATATATTCTCTCCTTTACAAAGTGAAAGATATACTAACAAACAAACACACTTTCGAAAAATTTGAATTAATATTAGTTATAATTTCCAGGGTACAAACATTCCCATCAATTTGTGTTTTGTGACAAAAAGTAGTCTATGTCCATTTTCAATGTCTCGTCTATTTCATTCCAATTGCTCTCTATAAATAACTAAAAATCAATGTTATTTTACTGATAATGCCACAAATATAAAACTTAAGACGATAAAGATCCGTTAAATAAAATATTTAGTTTTAGCAAAAGCTGAGAACAGAGAAGTGGAAATATATTATTATTACGCTATGTAATGTTTTACTACGTTTTACAATAAATTATTGTTCAAAGGCGTATATTTGATGCTCATTATCTTGGCTCGTTATAATAATTATTTATTATGCTCTACCACAGATCTACTACCAAAGAGTCTCATAGGATTATAATATTAGGTAAGTTTTATATTAGTGTATGAATTATAAGATCATTCAATTCACGAAGTACTTACCTAAATGAATAAATAATATAAAAAAATTGTATAATTTTTTACCCGGACGATGCCGGGGGCAAAAGCTCGTACATTATATTTAATTACTTTAAACGCGTGAAAGGCAAAGCTTTATCCATATTCACCAAAAAGCCTCATTACGCCGAAAAAAATATTAACGAAGACTACTAAAATGAACTCCATTTTCGTGAAAAAACCGCTTTCACGATGATTTCGGATAATAATCGTGACCGCAAAGTGGATCTATTGATTCAGAAACTGTGCAATCGACTGTGGCTTAAAAAGCTTTTGACATAGAGCTGTGATTGGCGTGGAGATAAATGTCGTGGTAAATTATTATTTTGCTTGGGTAAGTAGGTACTTTTTTATTGGATATTTCCATACAGTTACTTCTATTATTTAACTTATCGATTATTATATTTAAACTAGCGGTCCGCCCCGGCTTCGCCCGTGGTACATATTTACGTTTTCTCTACATAAAAACCATCCTCGTACTTCAAGGAATATAATAAAAAAATAATTATCGAAATCGGTTCAGCCGTTCTCGAGTTATGCGCTTACCAACACATTTTGCGATTCATTTTTATATATAAGATTGTGATAAAAAAATTATTGGCATTCGTGATAAAGACGTCTGAGTTTTAATGTAAAGTTTTGTAGGTACTATTTCTTTATTTTTATTTGTTTTTCTTTTATTTACGTTAAACATAGACCAAGTTTTTATTTTTCTCGTACTATTAAATAAATTATATCATCGAAGTTAAAATAACTATAGTAGAGCCATTTTAATAGGCAACATTTGACAGTTCAACAAAATTCAACAACGTAACCTAGTAACGACGACATAGAATAACATGATATTTCGTTTTGTTAGAACTGCACATTTGCTTAACTTTTTTCAATTACGATTACATATTTATAATAATAATGACCGATACAAGTAATTTTAGGATTTGATATTACTGATAAACCATTCTAAACATAATAAACAATTTCTGATTTAAAGAACTGACGTCGCTACAATTTTGTGTCAATAAACCTTTTTTCTTTTTAAATACCAGAGACGTTACTCTAATAATCGAAATCTGACATCTAGAATCGAATGCATTGATTACTTGGGAATAAAAATCATCATAAATTATTGACATGTAATTCAAGTTCGATTGACAAATGTTTCAAGTCCGTATCGATTAATTCACTTTAATCGATGTTTTTAAGCAGGTTACCACCCTATGAAGATAAAATTGATAGACGTCAAATGTTGCCTATTAAATTGGCTCGACAATAGGGTAATGTTGATTTGATTATATGACGTGTTCAAATCCACAGGGAAATTCATGCGTTGTATGATTACTTAATAATATGTATTAAAGGTACTATGTTATACAATTATTAGTCTGGATATACTTTTGTGATAGTTATTCTGTCTTTCACGTTTTAACGCTTAAAAAATTGAATAGGTTTTATGAGAAATAGATCAGTTGATTTTGGATATGGTAAGTTTTAAGGCGATGGCAGATGAAAACTTATATAGGGAATATTGTATTTTCCCAATCTTAATTCCAAGGTAATAAAAAATTGTAGAGCAAAGATTTTGATTTGTTTGTAACAATTAAAGTCAATACTCGACCAATTGCAAAAGTAATTTTACCATTCAAAAGTTTCATCACCTAGTAACAGGCATTTTTTATCCCGGTTCAACATAGACGAAACGAAGCCGGCACGAGCGTAGTAATTTATCCATTATCTATGAAAAAATACGTGTGGCACTCGGGGACTGCCGCGGTAAAGCTATTGCATGCTATGCCTTCAAGCCACACCTCCGTGTCCGTCGGAGTGGGGAGCGTGAGGTTTTTTGTTACGGAATTTCTGGATTCTGTCCCCGCGCTCAAGGCCCGCGATAGAAGTTATGCAATAGCTTAAAAACTCGTTAGTACATTCTAAATAATCTATGAAGATACGACACAAGAAAAACGATCAGGAAAATCAATACCCAACAAATGCTGTCTTATTTTTTACCTTAAATTACCTCCAAAAAAGGTTAAATTTCATACATTATTTCAAGCCTCAAGCTAGAATTTATCGTTCCGCTTTTAGGTTACACTGAATAATATATTAGAGAAATACCGTCATAGACAACACGTGTGTCTAATTCTATTTTAGGGTTATTTTCGTATATTGGTAAAGTTTCATAATTCTTTGGTTCTTTTGTTTATATTTTGGGATGGAAGGATGGATAAGTTTTCGCTATCTTGGAAATGGATTTGCGAAAGAAGTTTTACGATTTATATTTATTATTAATTGTATTATGAAATTAGTTTTACAATCTATGACCATAATATACTTATTTAATTATACCAGGTGCTTCTTTTAAATTAAAATTTAATTCTGCTTCGAGTTCATGTTCGAGAAAGATACACGAAGAAAACAAGAAAAGCAAGTTTAAAATTTCACAAATTATAATAATCATCATGTATGAACATTTGTTAAAAAAAATATTTTGAAAAAATTAATTTGTACCAAAAAATAATTGATACATATAATACAAAAACCGAAACGTTTATCAAATTATATTCTTCCATCACCACTTGTTTTCATTCCAGAATATTCTTTATACCTAGTTGGTCACTTCATGTAATATTAATGAGGTGGAATGCTAATTCTGTGCAATTCTTCCGCTAGGCGACGCCATGTTGTGTGGTCAGGGTGAATTCATGGAGCATTATGTTTAACCTACATTTTAATAGAACTTTATTGTTATGTGATATGGAAAATTAATAGGGTTTTAAATAGAAAATTGTTAATTTATTTTTAAGCTATTGCATAGCTTTTATCGCGGGCCTTGAGCGCGGGGACCGAATCGAGAAATTCCGTAACGAAAAACCTCACGCTCCCCACTCCGACGGGCTCGGAGATGTGGCTTGAAGGCATGCTATGCAATATTGAGTGCCACATTACATATTTAATACAAAATCAATATAGTAAAAAAATACACGTGTTAATAAGATTAAATGAAATTATTATTCGCAGATTTTTGATAACTGGATACAGGAAAGATCAGTGATACACTTTTTGGTGATAAAAAATGTGAAAGAAAGTAGACATTTTTTTATTATTTTGTAGACAAATTATAATAAATGAGACAATCTTTAGTACCGATGTTTTTCATTAACAGCGCAATATTTCAGCAAAAACATGTAAAAAGCCAGATTATTAAAATTTAAAGACTTTTATACCTACAAGTAGGCTTGTTAAAATCAGAACGTAGGGTGGTTATAGGAATAACCACCAGACGATCACGGCCTTAGAGATATGACTAAAAAAATTATTCAAAAGGACATAATTTATATTAATATGATAAGCAGTAGAAATGCACTTAATATAAACATTCAGCATATGATTTCATGGAACAAAACCAATGCAGCGCAGATTATCAGTTTTATACGACTTATAATATTAGAACATTTTATCATCTCTTTAACAATGTGAGCAAAATCAGTCTGCTTAAAATGTTTCCCGCTACTATTTTCAAGTGAAATCTTTTCCCTTGGAAAAGGGACTTGACACATCGTTAATTTGACAGACAAAATGGCGGGCCAATTTCTTATCTGTGGAAGGAGATTCGACTTTAGAAAAATGTAATCTGAATAAGCATTTTATATGGATAAAGGAGTATATACCTAACATGTATTTTGAAAATAATTGTTTTTAACTTCTTTATTATGGTAGTTGGTACAAATAAATAACACATACATATTATATTAACATAATAAATTTTACATTTCTTTATTCAACGAAATTATTCCTATCATTATCGTCTTTTTTTTCAGTATTTAAAATAAGTACCTAGAAAATATTTTTAAAATACACTTTTCTTCTTAATATTCCAGTTTCGCTTCGCGTTTAAAAATTTGCAATTAAATGCAATAAAACTCTTAAAATAAACTGCTAACATTGCCATGTTACCTTAAGTCATAATTCATGATAACATTATGTAACTTCTACCAAGGTAAGGTGGATAGCAGATAGAATGTACATTTCATTAGATTACGTCTCATGCAATGATAAGCATAATGCTTAACAATATACCGATGCTGGATAATAGCTTGTAGTAAAGGTTTATAAAAATGCATTGTAAGGACTCGGTGTGCTATAATAATTTGCCGAAAACTCAAAACTCAAAATATACAAAGAAAAAACCTTTACATATACCTACAGATTACAGACCAATACATAATCATGACCTAACCATACATACAAACCTTTGCAGCCTGAAGGAAACAGTCACCATAAAGCGCGTCACACACGGTGAAGATACTATAATATTTTATCTTAAGATACTGTTATATTTTATATTACAGTATCTTAAGGTATCCGGTATCAGCGTTCTGACCATCATTTTTCTTTTTGTCATTGCGTACTAAGACCCCTGTAGAACCGCCATCCTGTTACAAATGACCCACGAAATTTTGTGGAAACGAAATAAAATATAACAGTATCTTAAGATAAAATATTATAGTATCTTCACCGTGTGTGACGCGCTTAAGACTTCCATAAGCGGTCTGACTGACATCTCACCGGCAGTCAAGACCGGTTAGTAATACCACTCATGAAACATACATTCAAAGAGGGGTGGTAGGCGGTAGCCTTTGCTGCTTATTAAAATATATCTTTTTGCTGCAAAATAATTTTCAAAATGGCTCTAGTAGCCTTTAGATTTATTCATAGGGCTACATATAACATTAAATAGAGTCAATATAAACACGAGGAAACCCACGTGCCAAGCTAAACCTCCAGTCGAATAAACATTGCTCTGATTAACCTCCCCTGAGAACGGACCGTGTTAGGTTCGGAGATTACCAATATCAAGATTGACCTGTATTGTTCAATTTCTATTTAGATATACAACACGTTTTGTGTTCTACTATAACGCTTTAGTTTGTCGTTTTATTGGGGTTTAGCGAGTTTTCTCTGTATGCTATAGGCTATAGCTGATTTCTAGGAGTATTTTGATTCTTAACTTGCTGTAAATTTTAAGATTGTGCTGGGAAACTGTAATAAAGAGCTATGTTGGTAAAAATGTTTAAAAAGCATTAAAAAAAGCAGCAGCTGGACATATTTTGGACGGAACTTGCTGTAGCTATAATTGTATTGAAAAACTATGATAAAGAACCGTGTTGGTCGAATTGTTCTTTCAAAAGCAGTATTTAAATGAAAGTCAGTAAGTAGGGGCGGTAAATGAAACATAATAATATAAGAACTTTCCCGTAGTGTTTAGATAGGTTTTAAGTATTTCTTTCTGTTCTTTTGATCGATTTTCTTTACTAGTTAGAATCTATATCATATTGTGCCTTCCCGCTTTCGTGTTCGAAGTCTAACATGTGCATGTTTGAAGGTCTAACCTGTGTAAACCTAGGACCTCCTTGTTATAATCCGCCACAGAATTACTAAAAGGACATAATTTATATTAGGGCCGATTTTTCAATGCTTGGATAAAACTTATCCGACCAATAAAGTATTAACGCGATAATATTAAAATGTCACGTAAACTGTCAAATACGGGCAATTAGAATACGTTTTTTAAAATGGTAGTTTTATACATTATTCGACGAATAAGTTTTATCCGAGCATTGAAAAATCGGCCCTTAATATTATAATATTATAAGCTTGGAAGAAATTGCTTGAAGCAATAAAGCCGCCCTTTGCATCTAAAGTCCTGTCTGTGTGTGAAATTTGTATTTGTGTTGTATGCAATAAAGATTATAAATAAATAAATAAAATAGATTATAAATAAGTTTAAAATAAGTGTGGCACTCGAGGACTGCCGCGGTAAAGCTATTGCATAGTATCGCGTCGCTGTGCCGGTTGGAGGGGTGTTAGGTTTTTCGTTATGGAATTTTTACATTCGCTCATCGCGCTCAAAGTCTGAGATAAAAGCTATGCAATAGCTTAAAAAATCGTACAAGATTATTGTTCTTAGTACTTTCGTTTCACCGCTAATTTATAAAAATTCAGAGAAAGATAAACTACCAAAATTAAAGCAAATCCAAAGGTATATTAGCAACGAGACTATTTTTAATCTGTGACTTTATCTTTTTAATCCACAAGCATTTTGCAACGTACTGTCTGTATGTTGTTTTGTACTTAGCCAGTTTTGATTAAAAAATGCCTCGTGTACTTTTTTATTAAAACTTTGAGCACATTCAAGGGTGGGGTTTAATTCAATGACCTTTATAGGGTTTTTGAGGATCGAGAGATCTTGTGCTTATTGAAGAACTGAAATTTCATATAAAATATTGAATTTTTTTACGAAAAATCTAATCAAAAACAAAGCCAATGTGGTAAATCAATGATATATACCTAGGGTTATTGCAAAAAGATGCCGGTTCGAATCTCGCGACGCGGTCGTTTTTTTATATTCCTAAAAAACTTATTTTGGTGTAATACAATATTTTGTTATTGTATTCAAAGGTTCTTGACCTTACGTACACTCACCGGCACGGAATCTTGGCCACTGCAAATTTTTGCGTAAAATAACACTATTTCTTTTCTACTACAAAATTATATAAAAATTTAATCAAAACTAGTTGCTTTAATGTTTTTACTAACTTTAAGTAATAATTTTACGTTTATAAGAAGTACTACCGCGTAGATCTGAATTAAACAAGAATTTACGCATTTCCTGTGAAATTTAAATGATTTCTTAAAAAATGCACAAAAAATTAGAAAGAACGTTTCCAAAAAAAAAAATGAACCTTTTAATATAGGGTGTTTCCTTCTCTTGCCTTAAACACTGTTTGTATTCAGTCTGGCATACTCTAGAAGACATTTGTGATGTGCAATTGAGCTATAGTGTACCGAACGGCCCCAGCTGTATTTCTAAGCTCATCTAACATTGGTGCTGGGTTGGAATCGAACTTTATGTTTCTTTTAAGCATGTCCCAGGTGTGTTCTATTGGATTAAGATCCAGGCTAAGAGCTAGCCACTCCAATTTTTCAATAATAACCTCTTGAAGTTACTCTTATACGCATCGTACGACACGCGGACGTGCGTTATAGTGTATTAGTAGCAAATTTTCTTCACTAATAAACCTGTAATAGAGCTGAACATGTTCCTGGAGAATTTCCTCGATGTATCTGATCAAATTTAAGCCATTATCTACGATAACTAACTCCGTGCGAGCATCGGAACTTATACCTCCCCATACCATTATTGACCCTCTATGAAAAATCGCAGTTTGAGTGTGGTGATGGGTGAAAACCTCTCTTCTCGTCTCATTTATACTGACTCTTGGCTATCAGAAGCTCGTAAAGTGCCTTAGCAGTCATCTGTGAACACCTCACGAGCGCACTGGCTGTGGGTCCAGTTTTCATGTTCTCGCGCAAAACGAAGACGTGCTTCTCTGTGATGTCTGAGGAGTTCTGGACGGCGTGCTGGTCTGCAAACCTTTAAATTAACTTCCTTCATTAGTCTTCTCACCGATTGCTCACTCACATTTATTATCCTGGTGTTTTAGAGCCGGTGGCGTATCTAAAAAACTGTCAGAAAGCCATTTCTGAGTATCTCTTGAACAATAAACGGGTCTTCTCGAGCTGATGTGCACCTCACGCCTTCATTTCCTGGTCTGCACGTGTAGCTGCCAGTCTCCTGGTATCTTCTCCATGCATAGTGCATCGCTGAACGTGGTACGTACTGTACATTAGGTACTTTATGTTGCGGCAGTCATTGGTCTAACATTGTGATGGCCTGAGCAGGTTGTTCAGATGTTAACGGCATTTTTTATTGTTTGTTATGATCATTGACTACAGTACAATAATAACAATATCTTAAAACGGCATAAACGATATTGAAAAAAGTTTAAAACGAACAATTCGTAACTCCGGCTTAACCGCACAAATCACAAATTTCGAGTAACTCTTAAAAAGTGGTAAAAGATTATTCTCAAACTTAATGATTTCTAACCATAAAATTAAACGAATAATATGTTAACATATCTGCATACAAAAAAATCGTAAAAAACACTTCAAACTTTTTTTATCGGCAAAATTGTAAGTGGCCAAGATTCCGTGCCGGTGAGTGTATTTGCAAAGAAAACATCACATTAAGTTAATCTTTCGTAAAAGTAAAATAAATTGTGTCTCTTCGCTCCATTACCATGTGCATAATTTCCACTTTATAACATTTCAAATACATTAAGGTATGAAATATCATCATTTCGTGCACTCTGAATCACAGATAATATATTAATAGGTAATATCAACTATACTACTACAGTACCTACCTATAATACTACAGTTCTCTGTGCTGTCTGACTGTCTTCTTCTATTAGGTAAATAGTATTTTTAAAGTGAAACTTTTATTACATCGTCTCAAACTTTTTGGTCTGTGTAGCGCATGTCGCGTGTATCGCGGCTGACCGACACGCGACACGCGACATGCGCTACACAAAGCAGTGTTCAGAACCGTTCGAACAGTTTCACTTTTACCGTGGTTTCATAAAACCACACAAAATTTTTTTTTATTAAATAGCCGAAGTTTTTGTTGCTAGGTTTTTTCTGTAACTCAAGTATTCGTTTATTTATAACAAGTAAACTAACAGTTACGTTTGAATCAAAATTCTAAAGAATACAGTACAATGTACAATTATTGTATTAGGAATACTAAACATACAATAGATATTGTGATAATTTAAAAGGAGAAGTAAGAAAATGAATATATTTTGGCGGTCGCTGTTGTGATTAAAATTAACAACATAGCCAATTAGATTAAAAAAAAACACACACAATTTGCAATAAGGAAACTAAAAATATACCTACCTGCTATAAAAAGTTCCGTGTCCCTTATCTATCATGGAATAATGCACATAACAAATCGATTTTACTTCAAGTAAGTAGGTTACAAACAAAGCCTCAATAGATCGAAATCTTTATCCATTACGAATAGGGCCTCATAAGCTTTATGTTAAGGTAAATGGGATTTTAATAATTGGAGACATATCACAAGTAAAGTTACAAGCTGCTTAACATGGTTCAAACAGGAAATCTTTCTTTTTAATGTTAAAAAATAATCATATTCGCAGACGCAATCTTAACGCAGACGCATAGTAGAGTCATTTTAATCCATACTAATATTATAAATGCGAAAGTAACTCTGTCTGTCTGTCTGTTACTCAATCACGCCTTAACTACTGAACCAATTTGCATGAAATTTGGTATAGAGATATTTTGATACCCGAGAAAGGACATAGGCCACTTTTTATTGCGAAATATGTACCACGGGCGAAGCCGGGGCGGACCGCTAGTAGGCTATATTTGACAGTTCAACAGAATTCAACAACGTAACCTAGTAACGACGGCATAGAATAAAATATTATTTCCTTTTGTTAGAACTGCACATTTGCTTATTTTTTTTTTAATTACGATTACAAAGAATCATAAAAATACAACAAGCAGACGAACCCGCGTTAATACAAGTATTTCTAAAGCTTATAAGTTATTGCTACATAAGTTACATCAGTACCAAGTATCATATCCACCGCGTAAAAGCACCACCTAACATTTTTACAAACTGTCGCGTTTTAAATCTTATCTCTTACATATAAAATTCTCGTGTCACAATGTTAGTCTGCATACTCCTCCGAAACGGGTGGACCGATTCTCATGAAATTTTCTGTGCATATCGGGTAAGTCTGAGAATCGGCCAACATCTATTTTTCATATGTACCACGGGCGAAGCCGGGGCGGGCCGCTAGTCTTGAATATAAATGTACCTAATTCCAAATTCCTGACCCATATGTTCATAACAGACAAGGTGTCAATTCCAAGTTATGAAAATCTGGCTCACGTACGAACGCCTACAGACGTACATCTGTGAGATTTATTGCTCTATTTATTATTCAGTAGGACGTGCTCTAACGGACGGATCAAAGCCCCAAGTATTGTTTTTACAGATACGGATTTGACGTTGGGAATTAGGGACTTGGAATTGTGAAGGAAATTGATGAACTCATGTTTTTATAACAGCGAAATCAACTCATATTTTGAGCATCTATTTTATCAACTAAACTTCTCAAAACTTAGACTTTTGAAACGTTATAATACGGGCAACATATTAACTATCGCTTCGGAAAGCAGTTTCTACAAAGAAGAGCCGGCAAAAAGTAATAGTTGATCATAATAATATTAGAGTCAGTAATTCGTACTACAGGGTCATTTCAAGAACAAGGAAAAGGTCAAGTATATTTTGATATAACACTATAATGTGAAAACCTACAGGTTTTCACATTATCAGAATTAAATCAATATAACAGAGAAAAGCATAATACGAACAAATCTAAGGTTTCTTCTAGTAAAGGTAAAAGGACACAGGGCTAAACACATTAAACTTCTTTATTTTATTATTACACTAGCTGTTGCCCGCGACTTCGTCCGCGATTCGGTCGTTTTTCGTCATTCGTCGTTTAAAAAAATACGTGACACTTTATTTTTGAAAGTTCTTAATTGTCTCTTATAAAATTTAACTACATTAAAATTGAATACTCTGATAAGAAAATCTTAAAATCATCGAAAATCATAGACATCGAATATCTGAGGAAAACATGAATGAATGTGATTTAAATTCTACATTTCTTAGTAATTAAAATAATAATCTAAATTAAATGTAGATTAACAGTTTGAGCGCACCATTATAGAATATGTACCTAAGTAATAAATTACGTTAGTTTACATAGTAACTTTACTAAAAACACGATGACTTTCTTTCGCGCTCGGTACCACAAACTAAACATGTTTGTGGTACGTGGCCCGCGTCACTTTACCCCCCACGAGTTCCCCTCCGTTGCTATGCGAAAATACATTCGTCGCCCTACTGTAGGAAAAATTGTAATACTGCGGCCTGGGCTTTATAACACGCTCAGGGAATTCCTGAGTGCTGATAGACTTCCGTCTATCGGCATTTATACCAATTTTATATTAATATCACCATCTTGAGGAAAAGCTTCTAATGTCGATTTAAAACGCATATATACGGATTAACCTGATGAATTAACATGTTCTAAAATTGTGAAATGAGTTCAGTTTTAAATTCGAGAAATATTGATTTCTTGTATTCGATTATTCGTCGTAGTCGAATACAAAATATATTTAAAGAAACTTAGGTTGGCCTTCAGGCAAAAGGGATCCTATCAAATGATAAACTTGACCTTGTATCTTAAAAGTAAGAATGAAAGGAGCATCTAATAATTGTTGAGCACCAAAGGATCATTTAAAACGCAATACTATAAGAGCTAATATTGTCTAAGAACTGTTTAGATTGCACATGTTCCTCTAAAACTTAAAAGTAGTGATTTCAAAGGTTCCGGCGTATCTTCAAACGAAAGCCGACTCCTTACTCCACTTTAAAGCATTACAAAAAGAACATACTACGTTAATATCGCCTATACAGAAGATGATCTGTAATCAATTGTGAGGTTATAAGCAAACCCACTTTTATATTATTTTGTCGGACCACACCACCGAATTTGTAGATTGATCTTCTATGTTTACCTCTAAGTCATTAAGACTATGTCGAAATCTGTTTGCAATAAGACGGGCCTCTCGCTATTCGTCCGTTTAAAGAGACCAATAGTTTTAATTCTTAATCTTTCATTAAACAAACTTATTAATCGTTCTTGTCTCAAATAATGGTAATATTCGCGTCCCTACTCTAGTCATTGCTTATGCTCATGTTCATCTTCGAGAGATCGAATAATATTATGGTGCACCCTATTATTTGTCAAACGGTCTTCATATTGAGTAATAGTTTCAGAATTCTCGAGATAAAATATGACGATCGTGATCAGCTGTGAGACGTAATTCCCTCTCAGTGAGGGTTTCGGTCTCACGGGATAGTACAATATGCCATTTGCGATCAGCTGTGAGACGTTATATATACCCTCAGTGAAGGTTTCGGTCTCACAGGATAGTACATGCCGTTCGCGGTCAGCTGTGAGCCGCAATTCTCGTTGTGAAGCGGTTTCAGGTTCGGCATAACACATGTTGTTTTCGGTCAATAGTAAGCCTCTTATCTCTAACGATCCTTGAGAACTCTTATTTCTCATTTTCTTAACTTTGCTCGAATTTCGATATATAAAGATTTTATAGGTGGCACTGATGCGGGTGAATAAAAATTAAAACGGACTAAGAGTGTTATAATCTCAATCATCATCATCAATAC
This sequence comes from Colias eurytheme, assembly GCA_907164685.1. Lineage (NCBI taxonomy): Eukaryota > Metazoa > Arthropoda > Insecta > Lepidoptera > Pieridae > Colias > Colias eurytheme. The sequence continues at coordinate 17,912 of CAJQZN010035234.1, read as the reverse complement.
ATATAATAAAATTGTGGAAAAGTGATGTCTGTACAATTAAAATATGTAGAAAAAAATTAGCAGGTGTTATTATTATCGAGAAATCGAGAGAAACCATTTTTTTCTCTTAAAAGCTCCCCCCCTCCCACTTCCCGAACTCCGATTGACCGTAATTTATTTTTCCTTACATTTTTATCATATCCTTTTCTAATGGGTTTCATCCTACTGCGATTTTTTTTTGTTTCAAAAATTATCTACCCTGGTGTATAGGTAAATTTTCCACATAAAATGTCCTTTAAATTATGTCGTATTATATTTTTAACCCTCGACGCAAAAAGACTGGTGTTATGTGTTTGACCGCTATGTATTTCTGTGTGTGTGTGTGTGTCTGTCTATGGCACCGTAGCTGGTTAACAGGTAAACCGAATTAGATGCGGTTTTTTTTGTTAGGCAGAATATTTTCCGACGCTGGTTCTTAGATAAAGTGTATCAAAATTGGTTCATCCACTTATTATACCTACATAGGGGTAAAAGTGGGAATGAAAAAAATGAAAGTTATAATTTATTTTTAAAGATCGTCGGGAAGTTTATGAAATTATTTATTCCTTTTTCTATACACTTTTCTTCGTCTAAACGGTTTAGTTACGTGCTCTCTCTCTCTTCAGCCTTTAGTTACGTGCGTGAGACAGGAAAGATCTAATTTGGATTTGTTTCTGGATTTGATAAAAACTGAGTATCGATTAAGCTGATCAGTGGCTACTGGCTACACCATAGATTATTAAAAACATCCGTTTAAGAAAGGAAGGAAATAGAATTTGCTCCTCTCCCCCCCCCCTGGTTCCTAAAAAATAATATGACATAATTTAAAAGAAATTTTACGTAGAATTAGTTAGGCATTTCTTTTTTGATTTTCGATATTATATACTAATCATAATTTAATTACAATATGTAGTAACTATTTGGTATAGGTTAGGCATTTCATTTCTTGATTTTCTTTAATAATTTGGTACGTAAGTTTTTTAGCTCAGTTTAGTAAGAAATTTTAATAACAATTCTTTTAATTATTTATGGTAGTACAACAGTACAGTATGGTTGTACGTATTTACTCAATAATTGTATGTTAAGTAGTAATTCAGCATGGGCGTAGCCACGGTGGGGCTGGGTGGGGCGCTTACCCTGGCTTTGATCTGGTAGGTACTAATTGTGAAGGGGAGTGGGCGTGGGCGTGGGATTGGGACTGAACGTGACATATGGCGTGGGAGTGCGAGTGGGCGCGGGAGTGGGAGCATGAAAATAAAAATGATTTTTTATTGTTGCCCCACCCTGAGCCCATGGTCATAGGTCCCATAGTCACTATTCCACGCGAACGAAGTCGCGGGGACAGCTAGTAGACAAATATAATCAGAAAGCTTTGAACTCCTAAGCTCAACCATAAAAGATAGACATTTATGATGTCGGGAGATATTTTTTATATAATATGGAGAACATTTCTTTCATACTTGATTTCTGTGTAGCTTTAACCATTAAGATACACGCATTAAGAACGCACACGCGACGAAAGCTTAAAAATGGAGTTGCTGCTCTGCTCACGAATAAGAAAAATAATTGTACCAAGTTTCGTTTAAATCCGTCGAGTAGTTTTTGTTTCTATAACGGTTATACAGACAGACAGACGGACAAACATTTTTGACGTCGATGTCGATCTCTAATCACCTCGTGATAGTTATTTAGGAAATATATTTCATGTGCAGAATTGACCTCTACAGATTTAATATAAGTAGGTATACATATATTTAGATTCCAATTTCCATGTAACGTTAAATTCGACTATATAATATAAGTTAATAACTAACAGACAACGCAGGTTACTCTCGTTTCCGTAAGTTGAGGCGGCTACATATTCGGTCCTAATAACATGACTAATAATTTTGTGAACGAAACGACAGCGCGGTTTAATTCGATGGCAACACCATCAGAAAAAAGGAAATATTTTTAACTTTGAAAAAATATTATGATTTACACTATTAATACTATTTTAACATTAACACAAAATATAAGACTGTGAGTGTGTAAAAATAAATCCAGCTAGTTTCACATCACACTTATGTTTATAATTAGGTATACGACATGAAAATATATTAATTACCAAGCAATAATCATACAGATAAATACTGAACAAAAGTATTAACAGTCAAAGTATATTTTTACTAACAACATGTAAATGATGAAGGAATAATAATTATCAACGAACTAACCTTTTTGTATTAGAGTCCCGCCTCGTGATCGAATTATTAAAACACGAAGATTTTTAAAAATGTAACCAATGAACACAATCAATATTAGATTAACTGTAATGGTGTCTAGTTTGACTTAAAATAATATACATCTACCCTCACTTTTAAAAATGTAGTATATTCACACGAATTATATAAGCGCACCTTATAGGGAAGGGAAGATTTATTATGGGTTAAAGAGTTAAATAAATAAATAACATAATTATATTTAAATTATTAATTTTTAACATTGTGTTCAGTAGTGTTAACATGTAAATTGATTTGATTTTTACGAAATCTCATAGATGGCGCTGAATCAAATTTGTCTTTATAGTACTAAGATTCATTAAACAGTTTCTCTGCCCAAATAACGTAAATGACGTAGTTTTTATAGTGTAAAGCTAGATAATAGCATGGCTTACTCAAAAACAACATTTAAACATGAGTCTTTAGATTGTACGCTGTCGTAGTTCACGGAATACGTAAGAAAAGTAAAGGTTCACAGCTCCTCCCCCGGAGGTGATAGCATGATAATATGTTTAAAAAAACCTCACACGACCTGTTAGTAATATTCATGCAAAATTTGAAGTCAATCTATGCAGTACTTTTCGAGATTAGCTCGGACAAACATACAGACAAACAGACAAACAGACAAACAGACAAACAGACAAAAATTCTAAAAACTATATTTTTGGCTTCTATATCGATTATAGATCATGGATTATGTATTCTTTTAAAAAAATATTCAATGTACAGTTTTGACTTTCCTACGATTTTATTATATGTATAGACTATAAAGCGGTAGGTGTAAATTTTAAATGAGCTAAAGAGTGTTTTGTATTACGTTAAGAGAGGCCATAATTGTGTTATATTGCATTATCCCCTGTTCTCAGATTCCCTATTTCGAAATATGAGTTTGAAATCAATAATTATTTGAACATAAGTTCATTTTACTGGGAATCTACCTTTAAAGCTGAAGAGTTTGTTTGTTGGTTTGCTTTAACGCGATAATCTCAGGAGCAGTACCTCCGTTTTAAAGAATTCTTTCAGTGTTAGATAGCCCATTTATTGAGGAAGGCTATAATATATCTTCACGTCAGAGCAAGGCGGGTTAAATCGCGGGGCACAGCTAGTATAATTTTTAGGAGCACTCTTACTAACGAAATGTTAGCCGTTATATCATTTGGTAACAAAAGAACAATGTTATTTTAAGCAAAAGTTTATTTAAATAATTTGGAAAATAAAATCCAAAAGTGCACGCCTCATAATTTTTTTTTTAATAAATATTTATTAATTATTATTTTTGTTTATTTAATAACAATTAAACCACATCGAATCAGACCCTGAAAAATGAAAGGGTTCTATTCCTGAGCATACTCAAGCGTAAGAGAAAAAAAAAGACTCGATTAGTAAAGTATTTCGGTCGCTATCGTGTTAACAAGAAAAAGGATCCGCACATACAGACACACGGACGTCCAAGACAGAACTTTTTTAAACTGTTTTTTAACTAGTTTAAATAACAAAAATGACATCAAAAATATCATGAACGTTAAAAATAGTGTTTTTTCTTAATATGTGTGTGTATGTATTATCTTACAAGTGCAATGTATGATACATAAAGACATTTTAAGTTTGAAAAATCAGATGTTTTGCGCGAAGTGACAGTAGTACCCACCTCAACGCTTCGCTTATGAGGCGTGCAATATTGTCAAGTCCGGCCCTGTTTACTACTTTACACTTTGATGTATGGAGTATCAACTGTGGGATAAGTGCTACAATACACTATTTACCTTACTACTTTGTTTCCAAGTTTTAGTGTTTTGCTGTGTACCTACAATGTAGCATTTTATTATACCTTATGACCTTACTATGTATCTTTGTGATATTTTATCTATGTATTGGATCATCCAAGAAATTTGTTGTTTCATTTCTCTTTTAGTTTACGTCATTTTTTATTTTAGCGAATATATAAATTATGTATAAACAGAAAGATAGACGGAATATTTTAGTTTACTAATTGCTTTACTGTCTTTTACAGCGTCTTAAATTTAATGATTTCAGGAATAAATCCTTGGTATAGGTATCGATCAAATACACTATTATTATAATGAATATTATGTGCATACATAATATTCATTATAATATTAAACTGAAGAGTTTGTTTGTTTGAACGCGTTAATCTCAGAAACTATGGGTCCGATTTGAAAAATTATTTCGGTGTTAAACTCAAACTCAAACTCAAACATTTATTTATTCAATTAGACTTCTTATAGAAGCACTTTTGAAACGTCATGTTAGATAGCTCATTCATCGAGGAAGGCGAAAATTCAGCTATTCGGCTATATTATATCATCACGCGACAAACAAGAGTGGAGCCACGCGGGTGAAACCGCGGAGCGCAGCTAGTCGTTTTATAATATAAAGAAAGTATTAAAACATTAATTGTATATTACATAATGACATGCAACCAATTTATTTTTATTATATTATATATTATAAGGTAAAACTGTACAAGTTGCATTAAAATCACATTAATATGATATTATGTAATAGTTTATTAGTGTGTGCCTTTGCCACCAAACCTGTAAATAATTTGCAGATGTTAGGCAGGGCTAAGCTTATCTATACTAATAATTAATATTATAAATGCGAAAGTAACTCTGTCTGGTTATATATATATGGTATACTAAAAATTAAAGGTAATTAGAAATCCTCACTACATAGTATAAAACAAAGTCGCTTTCTCTGTCCCTATAATGTCCTTTTAAAACTACGCAACGGTTTTTGATGGGGTTTTTTATATATAGATCATAGAGTGATTCAAGAGAAAGGTTTTAGTATGTATATATAATTTATTAGGTTTTAGACAAAGCGGGCGAAGCCGCGGGCGGTAAGCTAGTTACTAATATTATAAGGTGACGAGTTTGTTTATTTGAACGTATCTTGGGATCTACAGACGGGCTAGTTTAGAAGATATATAAGACTGGAAATAAATAAATGTAAGAAGTTTAAAAGCACATAGTTTAGTTCATATTTAGTTTTTTATTATAAAATAAATTATAGTAAACATTAAGCTCTCCATGTGATCTGAGCTTTTCGTGAAAAAGCTTCATATGTCACTAACTTTCCGACCGCAGCAATTGTCTAGTCATAGTAAAAACACGTACAGTTTCCGTTCCCCTGGAATTTCCCAGATAAACCTATCCTTTGTCCTGTTTCACGTCTCTATCCATATTTTTAGTGCCAAATTTCATCCAAGTCTGTTCAGTGGTAGGCGCGAGGACAAACCGACAGACAGACAGAGTTACTTTCGCATTAATATTAATTATTATTACAGATTAAAAAGAAGTTAGTATAGAAAATTATCTCGTTTTAAGGATCACGTCAACCGAGCTTAAAAATTGTATTTCACATTTTATTTCCCGACAATATTAGAATGGAATTTGCATCATCAATCAAGTCTTAAGCGAAACAAGAATGACATTTTACCCGTGTTAAATTTATTAAAAAAGGCTTTTAGATTGATAAATGAATACAAGAATATGACATAGGTACCTATTTATATCGTAACTTATAATCAGAAGTCGCGAATTGGTTAACCACTGAAACGCTTTAGATAATAAAGACGTCTGTACTTTGTTTGTTAAATTTATTCGATTCTGTATTATGTTCTTTCTTTAATTAATAACATGTATTCATTAATGTGTGCCACATTTCATACTTCTTCGTTCGCATAATTTTCGTCAAAAATACAAAGTTTGCTTCATCTATCAATACATACATATATAGATACTTCTCAACTATAAATATAACTCAAACATTATTACTAGTATAATTCTGTGCCTCCAGTGAATAAGGGAATAACTCAAAAACAGCACTTTTCAGGAGAGACAAAAAACTATATATCAATACTAAATCTTTATTAATTCAAAATTTTAAGCTTGTATGTGTAAGATATGATGTTAGACCATATTTTTACATATGAACACATATTGTAACAACCCCATAAATATACTTTTTTCGTGTTTTTTTGTAGTTGTGGCCTTATGAACGAGTACTTCATGGAATAGCTCAATGTATTCACATAATATTTTTTTTACTCTTTGCAATATAACGACTTATGCCCTTATGCACTATGTTCATAATCGCACAACACGACTTATATTATTGCCAGTTTTGGTTTTATAGAAATGATGTGACTTATTATGCTTGAAATTTGTGTTCTTTATGACTCAATTGAGGCATTTTAGTGGAAAAACTATGCACGTAGCTTGAAAAACGAATGAAATCAACGGGTTTTTTTTATCGTTATTAGATAATAAAAACAAAACAACATTAAGGTATTTATGCATTTAACCCTAGAAGTCCAATCTACGTAAATTTGACGTATGAACTCTTCTATATTTACCATCGAATCGCTGCAAAATCCAGAACCAACTTATTAGCCCTCGAGACCTAGCAGTAGGTACATAGTTGGCTCATCCAGGTAAATTCCGCCATTTGGTTGTAAAGAGGATGTTGTGCGTCATTTTGACGTATAATTGGGTTTTTCGTAACTTTTAAAATTGTTTCAAATTTTTATTTTGTGATTTATTTGAATAATTTTTTTCCAAGTCACGTTTCACATGATATCTATAGTATTATAATATAGATTGAGTATAAAATGGGATCCAGACAACTTTTATACTAGGACGAAAAACCTTCAATTTTAGTAAATGACGATTATTGTCCTCCGCTGGATTTGGACTTCAAGCAAAGGGATTGGGTGGCTGAAGATGTTGTCCGGAGTAAAACCGAATATGTTATGGGGTTTTGTTACCCATGTATAATGAAAGTCGTAGATTGTAAAATAAACCATTAATCGATCTTTCAATAATACAGTACTATGTTGTTAATGCTATACAATGTTTCACCAGTCACCACAATGAGTCTAGTCTGTACAGGTTAGCAGGAGATAATCATTGAGTATTGGTATTAAATACGTATCAACTGCGTATTGCGTTTTGCGTATTGACTATTGTCCTAGTGAAAATTAATCGTCGAATCAATTTAAAATTCGATCAAGTGCGTTCCGTTTCAGAACGCCACAGATAATAAAATAAAGATAATAAAAGTGGCAACGCCACAATGTCATGGTGGTATACATTGAGGATACAAGCACTATAAAGAGATAAGAGAAGCCCGAAAACCATATTCCTGTATGTTCAGTTAATACAGGAAAAGTTATAGGTGGTCAGTGGCGATATTTTACGGCATGATATAGAATTTTAACAATTTCTATATCATATAATATCAAAATAATGTAGATAAATAAAGAAAATACAATGAGCCGCAAAGATTTTATGAAAAAATTAAGCACAGATTTGAAGGTGCCTTGGATGCAAATACGACTTGTGGCACGCACTTTGAAGAGACTCTACGTGACAATAGCCCAATTTTTTCAAAATATGTGGTACCAGAGTATCCATAAAATGTTTACGAAAATGCAGGACCAAAGAAGTATCGATATTGCGGATTTTTTTCCTATAAAAAAAGGCAAATTACCAAAGCACAGTGGCTAAAACGCTATATGCGGAGAAAACAATATTCATAATTGTCAAGACTGGTTATAAATACTTTTTTTTTATGCGACTATTATAGACTATAGTATTATTGTCTTGATTATTGTAGTTAGATAATTTAAAAAAAAAAAGATTAAAAACGAGTTATTTTTTAAAAACTTACCCAATTTCAAGAAGAAAATATAAGTTTAACATTTTTGTTGGCTTTTTTTAGATGATTCAATTATCGTTCTGTATTTATATAAACAAAGAGTATAATATCATTAAATGCACTTAATGTGTTAACTGTATTTTTAATATCTATTGCAAAAAACAGTTAATTTCCATAGAAATATATTAGTATCCCAAGTTAACTGATAAATACCTTTTTTTAAAAATATAAAGATTTGTTGTTGCAGATTTATTGAAAAAACGATTTAAAAATAATAAGGAATAGTGTGTGTTGTTTCCGTGCAGTATTCAATTAATAGACCAATAGCAACACGGCATTAATGCCAAACTGCCTCATGTCGTCACTTGAACCAATGACACTAAAAGAGTTGTTCCTTTATGCTCATGTTAGAAAAATGACACAAATGCGTTTATACTAAAATAGTGTTAGGACTGATGGAACAAAATGAATTAAGTCTTTATTCAAAAAGTATAACTACACATACGTCTTTGTGTTCGTGGGTACTTTTGACTCGAGACGAATAGTTCCTTTGCGATTGCCTAAAATGATGGATAGGGTAACTTATACCGTTAATCACACCCTACTTATACCGTTTGGGTCATTCGAAAAAATGGGTTAGGACGCAGCTAGAGATATGACCTTTTGATATGTTGTGTATTTTGACGAGCTGAATCCAATGGTGCAATAAAAACCAAAGGGAATAACTCGTCTTACTCCCTTATTCACTGGAGGCACAGAATTTAAACTTAAGAACTCCAGTTTATATACACGATCGATACCACACCATTATAGCAGCGATGCAATATAGCTTGTACCGGCTTCATTACAGACACGAAAATAGCATAATTAATGAAGCAGTAAATTATCGTGATAGGATTAATAAAATCGTCAATTTGATAGCTTCATATTTGCGGTAAGTTTTCGTGTAAATTAACGAGAGCTTAGCAGTTTTAGGTATTATTAAGGCTATTATAAATAAGCATTTTGACAGCCAGAAGCTTTATAAACTTGAGATTGTCTTTTAATGTGTAATTTTTATATTTATGGATTGATGAAAGACGTATTAGAATATAAGAATAGAACTTGTAATAGAACATGTGAACCATTGAATAGAATTGTCTTTCTAATTGTCGCTCATAATCAATTCATAACAATAATGGCCTGCGCAGACGAGGGATTTTAGTCCGGAAATAGAATACTTACAAATGTATCGAGTAACGCAAACGAGGGATTATTAGAATAGTTCTGTGTTATTAAGAACCGCGTACAAAAAGTCCCTCGAATAACCGCGGACTTAGGGAGCCACTTAAAAAGAAAGGCGATAAATGGAATCAACGTTCAAATTTAAATTTATCAAGTTAACTAATATTCTATCTAATCATATTATAATTTAGTTTTTAAATCGAAATCCACCACACATGGTGCATAAAATGAACATTATCATTAAATTTATGGCAAAGCAGTTTACATTTTATATCTCTTTAGGCTTTATTACTTTCTTCCAACTCATATCATAAAAATAAAAGTTTGGGAAGATGGATGTTTGTTACTCTTCTACGCAAAAACAACGAATCGCAACTTTTGGAAATTTAGTCCAGAGATTATGTAATATCACTACATAGTATAAAACAAAGTCGCTTTTTTCTATGTCCCTATGTATGCTTAAATCTTTAAAACTACGCAACGGATTTTGATGCGGTTTTTTTTAAAAGATAGAGTGATTCAAGAGGAAGGTTTTAGTATATAATTTATTATGTTTTAGACAAAGCGGGCGAAGCCGCGGGCTGAAAGCTATTTTTAATATAATTTATTCATAAAATATCTGTCCACTTGTGGCTTAGTTAAACTAAGCATATTATAAACTAAAACATTTCTCGGTAACCACTCTATCTATTGCACAAAAAGCATAAAAATCTGTTGCGTAGTTTCAAAGATAAATAAGCATAAGTACATAGAGACAGACAGACATATAGCGGGAAGCGACTTTGTTATATTATACTAGCGGTCCGCCCCGGCTTCGCCCGTGGTACATATGAAAAATAGATGTTGGCCGATTCTCAGACTTACCCGATATGCACAGAAAATTTCATGAGAATCGGTCCACCCGTTTCGGAGGAGTATGCAGACTAACATTGTGACACGAGAATTTTATATATAAGATTATACTATGTAGTGATAAGTTGACGAATGATTAATTCAATCAAGGAAAGTCAACCAATCTCTACCTACCAAAAAATCGGGAAAGCATATTGGCCTCAATTTTCCTCTTTCTTTTCCTCCAATTAAGCTAATGTAAAAATAATTACTCTGGTTTATTTCAGTCAATACGCTTCATATAGATTTTATATACATATTATCTTTATAATCTACTAGCCGTGCCCCGCGGTTTTACCAGCAGTGTTCCGCTCTTAGCGTGATGATAATAATATATAATAGCCTATAAACTTTCCTCGATAATTGGACTATCTAACGCCGAAAGATTTTTTTTTAATCGGACCAGTAGTTCCTGAGATTAGCGCGTTCAAATAAACAAACAAACTCTTCAGCTTTATAATATTAAGTATAGATGTTATAGATAACATATAAATATGTTCTTGAACTCGAAGAACATTTATATAAAATCGATATAAGAAGTGAAAGCACTTAGACTCCTCAAGGTTGATTTATCTTCTCTTATAAATTTTGAGTGACGAATAAATATTTTCGAGGGCATATAAAAGCTCTGAAGTGGTGTGGTTTGTAAAGTAGTGATATCAATTCCAATAAGACGTTTTTGAGATAAATTTACGAAGATAGTACTTAATGAATAAATATCTGTACTTACTACAGATATATAACACTATACTATTCTCTACTAATATTATAAATGCGAAAATAACTTGTTTTTTTTGTCTCTACTTTAAGACTAAACCTGGTTTGAATTTTAAGAAATATAGTTCAAGACCAGAAATGAGACTACAGATAATTTTTATCCTGGATATCCTATGTGAACGGGAACAATGCGTATTTTCTTCGGCTACGCGGGCGAAGCTGCGGGCGGAAAACTAGTATATAATTATTTCAGTCCTCACCATCAGTTCAAATCTTATTTTCACTTTTGGTGCAGATTTTTAAAAGGGATTGGTCATCTTTAATAAGCATACATAATACTCTAATTATATTACCTTCAAAAATTATGAATATCCTAGCTATATCTATTGCAGTGAAAACTACAAATGTTTCGTTTAGGAATTAGTGTAATATATTTACAAATACAAGTATAGTTTCTATACCTTCTCTCTAATCCTATAAGCCTTTAATTCTACTTATAACATTTAGCTAATAAACGTGTCTACGAAGCCTAAAGTTTTTCACTTACCGACTTCCTGTTTCCAAGTTACTAAAGAAAGGAAGAAAGAATAAATTAATAACTACTTAAAAAATATAATAAAAAAAATATACTACAGAATATAGGCACAAAAAAATCATTTTTTTTTCAATTTTTTAATCTAATAATATAATTTTGAATGTGATATCGGTATGTGTCTGTGTGTATCGGTTAACTTTAATAAACACAGATTTTCAACGGTTCTGAATTGACTTTTGCACGCATATTTTCCAATATTAAGTATAAGGAAAATTGGCATACCAATATCTTGTTAACCAGTCTATAAATAAGACAAAGAAATTATTATATTATTATAGAAGTAAGAAAACAGAATTTCTCGGTAGCTTGATGAAAATAAAATATTATAGATATTGGTTTGAAAAACTGCAAGAGCGCGCTTAATTCTTCGCATAATAACTTTTCAATACCTTTGTCTTTATTCTATACTATTATATTATACTAGCTTTCCACCCGCGGCATCGCCCGCGCATTCAAAGAAATACCCGCATAGTTCCCGTTCCCGTGGGATTTCCGGGATAAAACCTATCCTATGTCCCGGGGTAAAAAGTAGCCTATGTCCTTTCTCGGGTAACAAAATATATCTATACCAAATTTCATGCAAATTGGTTCAGTAGTTAAGGGCGCGTATAAAGTCAAATCACCAATCAACTTTTAGTTGATACGTGTAATATTCAAGACCAAATATAAAAAATAAAATATATGTAAAACTTGATGATATTTTCGATTATATTGTCAGATCAAAAACATAAAATATTGAAATTGACTCGATAGAAAAAATTCACGAAGTTACCTCTAAATTTCACACTTTTACGTTTTTTACTGGACATGGTAATACTTATTATGATTTTTTTTTCATAAACAATTATATTAAAACATTTGCAATATATTTGTCAGAGCATTTTGTGTAATTACTTTTAGTTTTGGTTTAATCACGATAAAACACTTTTGGCGCTTACTATATTTTTAATTACGCAAGAAATCATCTTCCATCGCACGTTCCGGGAGCTAAAAACATAATTCTATTTCATACATCAGACGCTATCGCTCCGTTGAGACGAGTAGACCACGCTAAAATTGCTGCGCCGTGTTTTATAATTACGCCGAATATTGATTTGTTGAAAATGGTAAACAACAAAATGAAAAGACTTAAGAAACGAGAACTAAAGAAGATTCAAATTGAAAAGATAACTAAATGTCGAAGGTAATAATGTATATAATGTATAATATAATAGTATTGTTATAATATTAATAAATAATAATTATAATATAAAAAGATAAGTCTTGATTTACCTATTTGAGAAAGTTTAGTTAGGTAAATAAAATTCATAGTGGTACCTAATTCTTACAGTCGCGGTGCAATCAATCAAGTCAAGAAAGATTTATATTATTATTATTACTATAGGCAGATCCTATGTTCGCTCCAGTAAATAATAATATCAATAATATGTAAACCGGTTGTGAATAGTACATATATATTATATTTACAATCTGTATTAGATAATCATACATAACATCTATACATAGGTATAACAAATTCGTACGAAAGTCAAAATTGTACTTACATTGAATAGGTATTTTTTTTATAATATACATATGTATATGTATATATATAATATATTCATAATCTGTATTACATAGTAATATGTAGTACATATCTATACATAAATATAGTTTTTAGAATTTTTGTATGTGTGTCTGTATGTAGGTATGTCTGGGCTCTAATTTTGGTGCAGATATAGCTTGAGACCTGAGAAAGGTCATAGGATGAGTTTTATCCCGTAAATAAAAAAAACTGTCTGTGTTTGTCTGTTTGTTTGTACACGCTAATCTCCGGAACTACTGGACGGATTTGAATGAAAGTTATTTTGTTGTGTAGGTACTATTATATTATCCGGGAAATATAAAATAATAATTTATTTTGAAAACTGAAACACCTGATGCAGAACCGCAACAGACCACCTAAACTATAGATTCATTTGAGAAAGTTTATCCAGGCGAGTTTGGATATTATTATTTGTGTAAATTCTGTAAATTCGTTTCCGCGAGTTGAGTATTCATGCGACGATATTTATAGATACCTACATTCATAGTGCAACACACTGCCTTGCCTACAATTTACAAAGACACTTTTTATACTTAGTTATGTAGGTACCTAATTCCTACGGTCGCCTTGCAAATGCAATCAATCAAATTGACCCTGTTTGAAAGTAATTTACTAATTTCACAGAACAATTTTAAATTTGGAAAATGTGGACCCTCACTCTCAACCTGTGTCTACTGACTATTGCCACGCAGAAAAAAATACTCCAGAAAGGTACCTGCTAAAGTTACCAGCTGTCGATAAAATAATACGTAAATTTCGAAGAACTTTGTAATATTTTATAAAGGATAATTTTTATTTTTATTTTTAGACTAATGACAGATGTCAACAGCTGAGTGAACATCAGCTCTTAGTTTTAAATTCAATAAAATATAATAAATTCAATAATTAGTGGTAAAAACAGTAATATTTAGTATTAGTTAACTATATTATCAACGTATGTGTATTAATTAATGTGAAGTACTCATTTATGTGACTGAAGCAACGTTTTGTATAACGTGGATGTCAACGAGCCAACGGAAATTCAAATTCGAATTTCTTCGATAAACCAGGGGAGTACTAGTTCTAATATATCTACTATATTTAACACTATACACAACATTCGCATTCATTTTAACTAATAACACTGCTCATATTTTATGAGTAACGTCACAATAAATACATGAGCGCATAGTTATCGTCTCACTTTGCTTGACAAGTTGGAAGCAATTTAGAGGACAAAAACTAATAGCTCCAGACAAAATATACTTCATTTCTACTAAAAAACTACTTTTTATCTATTCACTATCTATCTAACACAAGTAAATTTTATTAAAATTGCATCATAAATACAATTTTTTTAACATCTATTTCACCTGTTTCAGCAACTAAAATTACAACATGCTGACCCGCAAGGCAGTGGCCAAAGATATGGAAAACAAACTAAAGGCCACACTACAGGACTTAAAGGCTTCACAATCCCTGTGTGAACAACTCTTGCTGGAGAGAGAGGAACATGAACTTGAAATCCAGAAAATAATAAAAAAGAACACAAGTTTGAAGGCCGAGCTAGCTGAACTCCACACTCAATATATGGACAGCCAAAACAAGTGCACAGCCCTCCAAGACATTGTTGACAGCTTCCAACAGTGTTCCAATGACCACGAGAAGGCTCTCAGTCGTATCGTTGAACTGGAATGCAGTTTAATGGAGGTTCAAGAGGATAACTCCAAGCGGCTATGCAATTTATCCAACAGTCTTTATGGTGAACTGGTTGAATGTGGACAGTTAAGTGGCTTTGAAAACAATAAAAAAATCAAGTTAAATTCACATAACAAATTAAAAAAATATCTCAAATTAAGTAGGTTTATTAAGCACACAAAATCAGTAATTAAAAATAGATTTTCATTAAGAAATGTAGCACAATTGCAAAATAAAAATAAAAGCCTTGTGAAAGAGTTAGATAGATATCATAGGGACTTAGAACATTATAAAATGATATATGAAGTGGAAACTACTGAACTTAAGGAGAAAATAGACTCATTAAATGATATATTACATGACCTCAACCAAAAATATTCTGCTGCCCAGTTACAAATCAATGAGCACATAAAAGAGGCAGATTACCTTATAAAGTTAAGCAATGAAAATATGGATCGTTTCGAGTCTCTAACCAATAACTATGTATGTAAGTGTTCCATAAGTGACAAGGAGCAACCGTCGCCCCATAAGCCCATTGACTGCACTGACATGCATAGTATTCCATCCACGGCAACAATTTCATCTAGTAAAACAAAACATCTTTCCATGCAGGAAATTACTGTGTTGTCGGATAACATTGGTCAGGGATTTGGCGCTTTGCTTAACAACTTAGGGCATAAAGTAACTAATTTTTGTACTCCTAATAGTTCATTTACATATATCATGAATTCATTAGATAATTTTAGTTTTAATGAAAATAGTATTGTTGTTATATTATATGGAGATAGTCTTAATCTAAAAAAACATGACATTGATATAGGATTTCAAAAAATGTTGAAAATTAGTAGTGAGACAAAATGCAAATTTATGTTGTGTACATTGCCATATTTGCCTGGTTTGACACAAAATCAAAATAGATTTATCTATAACATTAACTTAAAATTATATAACCTAACAAATCATCATAGTGATGCATTTATATATTTTGACATAAATTCATGTACAAAATCTTTTTGCTTGACAAGGAATACAGTGTATCTGCCATTTAGATATAAGAGAGAACTTGCTATGTTAATAGCATATAAAATTATTAACCAGTCTGGTACATGTTTGGTATCAGACCATCGATCTACTATAATTTTATGTAGTAGTAATTATATACATCAACCTAGGTTAAGTGTTGACGGACAAACTAGCCCTAAGCTAGATTTAAACTAGTATGTAAGACAACAGCTAAGCAGCCTTTTTCCATTGTACATCAAAATATTCAAGGCTTGGCTAGCAAATTATTAGAAATAGAATTATTTTTAAATCATAATAGTATAAAAATATTTTGTGTAACAGAACATTGGCTTAAACAATGTCAGTTGTTATTAAATATTGATAATTATAAATTAAAAAGTATATACTATAGGGCACATGCTATTCATGGAGGTTCTCTTATTTTTGTACACAATAGTGTTAAATGCAAAGAACGAACTGACATTGTAAGTCTTTCTGTAGAACGCACCATTGAACTGTCCTGTGTTGAGCTTGAGCGTTATATTATTGTTTGCGTATACAGACCTCCTTCCAGTGACTATAATATGTTTGAGACAGTCATGGAAGAAACATTACAGCGTTTAGGCAGGAGTAAAAAGAAGGTAATAGTATGTGGTGATTTTAACATTGATTTACTTTCACACACACAGACGGCAACACGAATAGTTAATTTGTTTCACTCATTTAATCTGTATAAAGTTTTTGATGAACCCACACGAATTACACCTACTTCTGCAACTTGTATTGATAATATATACTGTGATTGCAACTGTCTAGAAAAAAATATCCTCAATATACTGACTTCAGATCACTGTGGCCAGAAAGTAGTTTTGGAATGGGATTGCATACCTAAGTTTAAAAGAATTAATGTTAGGCCTATAACTAAAAAAGGCATTGATAAATTTAGAGATAATATTAATAATAAACTGCCTAACCTGAATGATCAATCCTTTCATAATAATCCTTGTGAAATGTTTACAAATCTTTTTAATTTAGTTCATAATGAGTTTAAAAAAATATTTAAAGTTAAATCTTTAAGTATCACCAAGGATTTACCATTTAGTCAATGGGCAACACCTAGTATACACAGATGCAGGAACATTCTATATGAGTTATATGGCATGAAGCAATATAACAAAGACTTGTCATTCCATAATTATGTTAGAAATTATTCAAAAACTTTTAAAAAAGTTTGTTTCACTGCCAAGTGTCTATATGTCAGAGATAAAATACGCAACTCTGATAACAAAGTTAAAACAGTTTGGACAATTATTAATGGTGAAATGGGCAAAAGCCGGACAAATAGTACCATAAAACTTGTAAATGCTGGCAGGGTCATTGACAAAAGTGCTGATGTTGCGCTTGCTTTTGAAGATTTCTTTAGTAGTGTCCCTGTTAGTATTACTAAAAAATTAAATTCATCATCAGTGCTTGCGGAGTCCTATTTGAGGGACCATGTTGCGGAGTGTAATGTATTATTTGAATTGCGACATGTGACTGCAGATGAAATTGTTAAAACTTTTAAAACATTAAACTTAAAAAAAACATGTGATCTCTGGGGAATGTCTGTGAATTTAGTAAATAATATTATAGAAAACATTGCCAACCATTTAGCGTTTATATTTAATCAATGTTGTGACTGTGGTATATTCCCAGATTTATTAAAGTTTAGTAAAGTTATTCCTTTATTCAAAAGCGGTGACCAAGAAGACTGTAATAACTATAGGCCTATTTCTATTTTACCAACTTTGAGCAAAATCTTCGAGAAATTGATTTTAAACCAATTATGTAGTCATTTTGTTTCAAATGGTTTACTGCACGCCAAACAGTTTGGTTTTACAAGGGGGCGCTCTACCACTGATGCTGGAATAGCTCTTTTGTCACATATATATAAAGCATGGGAAAATTCAAAGAATGCTTTGGGGATATTCTGCGACCTTTCTAAGGCTTTCGACTGTGTAGAACATTCCACTCTATTACGGAAACTAAATTTTTATGGTATCAAAGGTTTATCTCAGGACCTCATAGCTTCATATCTTCAGAACAGGGTACAGACCGTTGTTGTTAATGGAGAGAAATCTTGCGGTGCGCCGATTAACATTGGTGTTCCGCAGGGATCTATCTTAGGACCGTTTTTGTTCTTAGTGTATATTAATGACCTACCTTATTATTTGCAGGATATGTGTGAAATAGTACTGTTTGCAGATGATACCTCATT
>CAJQZN010035233.1:0-25067 GCA_907164685.1 Colias eurytheme | reverse complement strand
ACTAATCACCTGCACTCACACTAATCAAAGTGTGAACCAGCCATTATAGATCTGTAGGAACTGAAAATTATTTTAACGTAGGCGCCAGGCGGTACTAGGTATCGTATTAAAAACTTCTACAATCTGGTTTACAAAATAATTGTTTGAGTTTGAGTTTTCTGATTCATAATTCACATGTAACATTAAATATACATGTCGTGGGCGTGGTTACAAATTTTAATATCGATCTTTCAGATAGTGAAAACAGTATCAAATGCAGCGCAGTCAGCTCGGATGTACGTCGTGACGCACGTGTATGAGAGAATCAAATGCCAACAAGGACACGATTTTGTTAGGAGTAATTTAGTTTTTGATAGGCGTGGTGATGTTGTCTCTGTGTAAGTATGATAATAATTAATAATCTATATTTAGCTTTAGCATTTTGGAGGAAATTAAAAAAAATCATGGCGTAATCTCGCTCCCTTGTGTTGTAAACAAAAATAAATAAAAATAGCGCGCCTAAGTATGTAAATTATTTTTATGTTTAAACTTTAAATTATTATTAAAATTTTTGGGCACATACAAAAACAAATCGTTTCTCTTTATAATATTAGTGTAGTCAAAATGGTAGAAGTGCAATACCTATATGATTTCTCATTTCATCACTACATAGTATAAAACAAAGTCGCTTTCTCTGTCCCTATGTCCCTATGTATGCTTAAATCTTTATAACTACGCAACGGTTTTTTTATGGATAGAGTGATTCAAGAGGAAGGTTTTGGTATATGTGTTTTAGACAAAGCGGGCGAAGCCGCGGGCGGAAAGCTAGTTTAGAATCAAATTTAATTTTCTTTCGTATGGGAACTATAAAATCCTAATATACCATAGGTCATACATGTTAATTAGCTCTAATTAGCGATGTTTTTTGAGAGGTTCCCATATAAAGTTAATAACGTAATGAATAATTTTCCTTAATGCCTATTATTTCCTTGTAATTTTCCTTTAAAATTTAGTATTTAGATTTGTAGTTATCACTTACGTATAATAATATGGTGTAAAAAAAATTCCCGTTGTCTGTCAGTCCCTATTGTATAAAACTACGTAACAGATTTTGATGCAGTATTTTTAATAGATAGATATAGTGGTTTTCGAGGTTTTTAGTATTTTAAATGTAAATATTTTTATATAGTTATATAAAGTTTACGACAAAGCAGACAAAACCAAGCTGGTAATCTATACGAATATTATAAAGCTGAAGAGAGTGTTTGGTTTATCTATTGTGCCAAATTTTCCTATCTATCAAAATGCAACACTCAAAATTTCATCAGGATCGGTCCAGCCGTTTCGGAGGAGTTTAACTTCGAACACAGCGACATTAGAATTTTATATATGTTTTATATATGATTTTTTTTTACAGTTATAGAAAACCGTTGAACAACGCAAATTGCAATACCACATTTTCAAACACAGCGACTTTTTCTACTGATTTTGGAGTTAAATTTGAAGTTATTATGGAAGAAGATCTCGTTGTGAAAAATGTAAAAGATATGGCATTGAAGAATTACGTGCTTTTGGGTGTTTGGGGACATGAGAATCAATTTCTATCTGGTAATTAAATTATTTTTGCTAACTTAAAAAAATTTTTGCATAGCTACCTATAAAACTACCTATAAAATATAAAAATAAGTTTAAGCACAGATTAATAACTAGCTAGCTTAAGTAAAAAATGTATTTAAGAGATAAGTAAGATAAATGTAAGTTGACTCTTGATGACTGATTAAAGTTTTTCAATTTCCCCTAGTTTTTAGCATTTTTAAATATATATTTTTAAAACAGTATTAAAAACTCCAAGGCCTTCATAGCTACTTAAAATATAATTTTAATTCTATCTAATCATATCTAATAATGGATCATATATATTTTTTGTCGTTTGACTGACGTTACTATCATATATTTTATGAATAATTTTGTAATTTTCTTTTAAAATATCTTACAGGCTAAAAATACTAATATTATTCATATGTATATTATTTTTTTTTAGTACCACACTTTGCGTCATCTTGGGCATATATTACTAAAGCTAATGTAATTTCTACCAGTGGTGTTCATGGTAATACTGGAACGAGTACGAAATATGGCAACATTATAGTTAACGTACTGGAAAAGGCGGGAAATGGTATATATTATCTACGAATTTATTTTTTTTAATTTCAAAACGTAAAGCTATGAAACGCATAATAATAAGTTTTTTTTGATTTTGAATATAAACTTCTGAATCACAAAGGCTAAAATATTATTAAATGTAATTTATTGAATATCTTGTCCAGAATCACAATCTTCAATTTCCTTGTCTATTATAAAATCACACACAATAATATAATATAAAACACCTCCGAACTTTTTATAGTGCATACTAAGGGACCCATTTTTATTTACAGTCAACTAAAATAAACCTGCCTATTGAAAACAAACAAGAGCGCTATTTATTGTTTAAATTATTATCCCGATGTTTCGCACACTTTAAAATCTTTAGAAATGTTACTCGCCTAGAATCATAAACAAGAAAATACTAAACAAAAAATAATCAAACCCTATTACCATTCCAGCTCACCCACAAATCACAACCAGCCCATCACACACAGTCTCCGAAGACTGGAGGCAGTACATCATCAGACCCTTGGACCTGGACCGGAGTACCCGAGGGTATACGGAGAGCGTGTGCCATGGACAATTCTGCTGTCAGTTCTATGTGAAGACTGAGGGTAAGGAAATTTTTATTAAAAACTAGCGGTCCGCCCCGGCTTCGCCCGTGGTACATGTTTACGTTTTCTCTACATAAGAACCATCCTCGTACTTCAAGGAATATAATAAAAAAAGAATTAACGAAATCGGTTCAGCCGTTCTCAAGTTATGCGCTTACCAACACATTTTGGGATTCATTTTTTTTTTATTAAAAATTTAATTGAAATTCATAAAAAAACGTTTATTCCAATATTGAAAGATAACAATTTTTTTTTTCACTATGTTGCAAAAGATAAGTCTATTTAAATAGAAAATCGATCAAATCAGTGAGTATTTAATTGCTTTTATATAAATATCATATTTTTTGTAGCATGAGCACATACGAGTGATTATGACTTAGTGCAGGTCCACACTGCGAGCCTAGCGCGGTTGCGACGGCGGGCGCGAAATATCAAACGTATGAAACGCGCCTTTGCGTCCACATTGAAATGACTATGGCGGAAGCCTAGTGCGACGGTAATGAGCGAGCCAGCGCGCGTAGTTTTCAAACTCTTCTATCCGCGCGTTCTGGCCACACTACAAGCCTAGTCAGCAAGCGACCCAATGCGCGGACGGCGGGGGTATCAAACCAGTTCGGTCTTGTCGCTCGACTTCTTATATTATATCCTTTATTGTTTTTCGTAAAATAGCGGTAAATACTTAATTGTTGAAGTGAAACTTCTTTATTTATAAGTGCGATTCAATCTAAAACACTTATATACACCACAGTAATTTTGTAGGGTATAATCTCAATTCTTCATATAAGATTCACCCGTTATTCCTCTGTTTTATTTATTTCGTGTACAACTTCTATAATGATCTCATCTCAAAATCGGACTGTCCAGTAAAAATAGCAAATCGTCCAAAGTTTGCAACACCCGAAAAACGTCGAACCGCTACTTGAGCTCGCGCGTCGGTGTGGCCACCGCGAGCGCCCGCTCGTCGCGCCCGCCTAGGCCGCCGCCACCGCGCTGAAAGTGTGGACGCACACTTATACATTAGCGCCAAAAACCAAAATTTTTTTATATTGAAATATCCATTGTCACACTAATTTGAGATGTTGCTGGCAAAAAGTCATTGACATACTCGAGGAAAAAAAAAAGAAATTGACACGATTCTTGACGGCTAAATTGGCGCCAAAACTGCAATTTTTGATGTGACACAATTTAAACCTATAAACATACCATTATAATAATAAATCAAACTAATAATCATTAATAATTAATATGTTATTTCTAATTTTCAGGTACAAAACATAACCACTTAACATACGGTTTAGTAGCATACAACGGCTTATTCAACATAGGGCGCGGTCACATAGTCGAATCGCAGAGCTGTGCCTTGGTTGCTTGCGCGGGGTTGTATAAGCGATCTTGTTTTGTACAGTAAGTTTATTATATACTTATATTAAGGTACTAATAATTTTGAGAAATAGCTTTAAATTTTATAGAATTCATTGAATAGCTTTTCACTGTGTTTTCACATTTCATCCAGATTGTTTTTGACTGTCAGGTCTTTAGATGTATCCATGGTGTATCTCTAAAGCAAAATAATCAATTGATCAAAATCAGTAATTTAGGATTCAAGTCTTTAACTACAAAATAAATGTAATTTTTAACAGATAACTTACAAATAAAACTCAAAACATAAAAATTATTAGCTCTTTTAAGGACTATACTTTTTTCTCAGTCTTGTTAAAATTTACACTACGCAATGTTAAACTTTTATAAAAAAATCGCATTTTGACATTAAATTTCCTATTATTTCAGGTCAGAAAATAACTCAACAAACGTGAACTTCGAGAAAATCACAATTACTGGCAACTTCAGTAAGAACGCCGTTCCATTTCCAACTTTCCTAACAACAACAGAAACAACAATCAACAACTTTGATTTCGAACAACAACTTACACAAAAACATAAGCAGGTAAATGCAGAAATTTATAATTTAGATAACTTATTACGATTCGGTATTTTCAGTCGAGAATATGAAAGTGATATTGTTTCGGAAAATAGTAAAAATTCGTCGGAAAATCTGGATTTTTCCAATTATATTTCAAGTGAAAATGTTCAAGAATTTTTCGATTATGTCTGGATTCGATTGAGGATTGTTATTTTGGTCGTTTCGATATATATTTTGGAAATGATGTAAAATATAGTATTTCAATTTTAAACCATAACATGTGCTAAAAAATGAATGAATCTGAAGATTCTTCTATCTCTCTTGCACTTTGGAGAATAATAGCATGCTATCTCCCTCGCACTTGTTCATATTATGTATTTGAATTGCGATTCAATAACTTTTTTACAATATTTCATGGAAAATATATTATATTATGTAAAATGTATAAACGATTGATTGGATCTTCCAAAGATTGAATGAAGTAATCTTATATGTATATAAAAATGAATCGCAAAATGTGTTGGTAAGCGCATAACTCGAGAACGGCTGAACCGATTTCGATAATTCTTTTTTTATTATATTCCTTGAAGTACGAGGATGGTTCTTATGTAGAGAAAACGTAAACATGTGCCACGGGCGAAGCCGGGGCGGACCGCTAGTTTATTATAAAGTTGTTTTTGCAAAGTGCTCAACTGATAAAATTTTATATTTTTATATGTCTAGAAGTCTAAGGATATAGGTTATTTTATAATGTGGATGGGTGTGTAAAAATAATAACTTTTTAATGAAATAACGCGAAAAATCAACATCGCGCAATTTTTTCCATAAAAGAAGCTAAGAATTGGCATCAATATTTTTAATATTTCAAAGAATGTCTAAATGTTCTAAAGTCTACAAACGTATAGCATGATATCTATATTATAAGCATTGTTTTTGAGTTTTTAATATGCCCTTGTAACATCGTGAGTTAAAAAATGATGTATTTATAATGTATAGACAGGTCAATAACAAATGCGAAATGTTTTTTTTATTAAAAGTTGTAATATCTGCATAGTAAATATTATTTCCAGTGTTTAAGTACCGTTGTGATAATTGTACAAAATGTGATTCAATTTATTATATTTGTAAATTATTGAATCGCACATTAGAATAAGGGTTGGGAATAATACCAATAAAATCAAAATAATTATCTAACTCGATAAAATTTACTATGAATTTGAAAAAAAAAACCTTTTTGGAAACATTTTTTGTGATTAGAGAGTAATTTTTTGTGGTATTATTGCTTGTTAGATTGCATGCTTTTAATATATTACTTAGAAATATATTTTAAAGTCTGTTGGGAAAAAAATATATAAAAAACGGTTTCAATAATAATTGAAGACTAGGAAATATTTTAATACTGTGCCCATACTGTAAATCCTAAGGTTTATATGGGTAGAGATAAAAAATTTAAGTCAAGATGTTTGTTTATCTGGTACTCAAAAATTGTTGTAGCGAATTTTTTTTCAACAGAATTCTTATGTATTTTAGAAGCTGCCAAATATGGAGACTGAAACAAATTATTACAATACTTTTGTATTTTGTGAATGTATGTATTTAGGTTACGATCAATCATTATCTGAAGCTTGATAAGAAATTAAGCAAGGTTATAAAAATCAAGTTTTCAAGAAGTACAGTCAGCAAAGAAATTTAATTATCAATACTACAGTACTAATAATGTGCGAGTTGAAAGAATTCACTGAACTATTTTTACGCTGTTTTATTTTTATGCATGGGGTTAAAATGTACATGTTCGATAATCCATTTTATAGTATAATATAAATTCATAAATTTCATTGCCAACTGTACTCTGTTACTAAGACACTAAAGAGAAGACCTACTTCTTTCAACATCTAAAATGATCAAGCTTTTCTGATAATCACTGATCTCTGTGATATTAGGGTAATGTGTGATTTTGGTAATAAATTATAATATATGAATTTTTATTATAATTTTGTTTTATTTCCTCATATAATACAAAATTGCAGGAATAAGTTTTTTGATAATTTCCCTCAATTATTATTTGAATGTAGTTCAATAAAACACGTTTTTAAACTGATCATCCATTTTATTTTCTATACAATATTTATATATTTTATTCTATATTTAAGTTGTAATTAATTCTAATATTTTCTATTAAGATTTACATTTCCTAAATATTCACCAATCAAAAAAAAAAACAATAGTTCAATATACAGGGTGTAATCGTTAAGTGTGCACGAGCGATTATTCCGTAACTATTGCAGATATCAAAAAACTTTAAACTGATATCGAAAGTACTTAACCTAATGAGTAAAATGGCCATAATAAATTTTTAAAAATAAAACGAGAAATAACCAAAAATGTTACATTAAACGCTCCCATACAATTTATTTCCCATACATTTTGTATTCATAGTAGATTTTCGAAGTGACGTCCTTATTGTGCAATACAACGAGGAGGTCTATTTACAGTTTCTAAATGAACTTCCCTCCAAATTTGCGAAGTAATTAAAGCAGAAAACCAAAAAAACAAAAAAAAAAGCTAAAATCTTTCATATTAAATGTATAGGTTGATCCAAAAGTAATAATAATTGGGTATTTCCTGTACACATAAAAATATAAAATAAATGTTTTATGCTTGCTCATGTAGTCACTAAGTTATCACAAAAAAATTATATCTACAGGCCACGTTTCCAAGTAATTAACATTAATTTTAATGTGAACAGTGCGAGCCAGAATGTTTCCCGACGAAAAGAAGAAACAACGATTCGACATTTAGAGGGTGAATTTCTAAATTTTTAATGAGATCAGGATAATTTTTTGTCACGATTTGTGACCATGGGCGTTACCTGGGTTCACCATGTTTATGCTGAAACCAAGAAACAATCAATGGCCTGGATGCGAGCTTCCAAAGTGACGGTGAAGATTTTCAAAGTGAAAATTAGTGGGATAGATTAAAGCCGTAGTTTTTTGGGACGCTGAAGAAATGTGGAATATTTTAAGAAGGTAGCCACTACTACACAGGGCTCTTACTACACAGACCAAATTAAAAGATTGCGGGTAGGTTAGTAAGAAAAAGAGACATGGCAAACTTCGGTCTTGAATGTTGGTTCACCAAGACAACGCACCAGATCACAAAGCGTCAGTTGCGATGGCTGCCAATCAAAAATCGGCATTGAAAATGCTTGAACACCCACCCTGTTTGTAAGATCTAGCTCCTAGTTAATTCTATCTCTTACCTCGGCACAAGAAACACCGTCGATACAAGAAATTTTAAGACGACAGCGAAGTGATGGCCGATTTTGAGGGGTTTTTGTAGATGAAGTCAAAGTTTTTTTTTTCTAAGTTAAGGAAAAAAAATATCGAAGTATATTATCTAGTTAGAAGACTATCTAGAGAAATACATAATTATTTTAACTGTAATGACCTTGTTTAATATTGATTATCATTACTTTTGGATCAACCCATGTACATGGGATATTCATATCTCATACTAAATGTATGGGAGGGTTTAAAGTTAATTTTTTAGATATTTCTCGTATTATTTTTAAAAATTTATTATGGCCATTTTACTCATTAGGTTAAGTACTTTTGATATCAGTTTAAAGTTTTTTAATATCTGTAATAGTTACGGAATAATCGCCTGTGCACACTTAACGATTACACCCTGTATACATGAGTGGGATTTTTGGTATTAGCGCCATCTGTTGGGGAGTTACAGTAACCTACAATTTCTTTTTTTAATTATAATAATATACAATATAATATCTAGATACTATAATATCGTTTAAATAATTACATATTATTTTATACTTAATATAAACAGCCTTGTTAGTATTTAAGAGCAAAATCAAAAGTGTCTGTTTCCTCTTCTCTTCCGAAGGACGAACATCCAATGATCTTCATCATCATCTAATAATGTCTTTTCTATCCAGTCCATATATGATTCTACCTGTTAAAATAAAACAAAAATATGATATCTACACAGTTATCAATGAAAAATGAAAATATTACAATTTACCCAGACATAAATTAAGAACATAATTTTTTAATCAATATTAAAAGCACTGATATTAAATAATATGCCTTTAATTAGGACATGATAAATCAGTGAGTAATCCATACTATTCCATACTAATATTATAAATGCGAAAGTAACTCTGTCTGTCTGTCTGTTACTCAATCACGCCTAAACTACTGAACCAATTTTCATGAAATTTGGTATGGAGATATTTCGATACCCGAGAAAGGACATAGGCTACTTTTTATCCCGGGAAAATGATGCAATCCCGGAAATCCCACGGGAACGGGAACTATGCGGGTTTTTCCTTGAAAACGGAGGCGAAGCCGCGGGCGGAAAGCTAGTAACTAATAAAATATAGTATCTAAACAATGGAGATTTTTTTTTATTTCATGTGATACGTGTGGCCTTCCTTAACCTTTTCGTGTCTAATATTTATTTAATTTACTACTAGGGTATTAGGTATTACTTCTATCCACTACATTACTATGGAATAAAGTTAAAAAAAAAGTTTTTAGAAATACCTTTGTATAAACATCTGGTTTTCCCTTGGCACACGGTAGGCCCCAGGATACGATACCAACTTGCCGACCTTCTCTTACTAAAGGACCGCCAGAGTCACCCTGTAATATTAGAAAATTAGAAAAAGTAAGTCACTATTCATTTCAACAAAGTCTATCTGTCTGTCTGTTTGGAATTATCTCAAAAACTACCACACCGATTTTATATTTTTGGTTTCATGGCATTCAAATGCTTTATAAAATTAAATATAAATTTATAAAGAATAGAAAAAATTCGATCACGAGTGGCTGAGTTGGTCAGGCATCCGCCCCGGAATGGCGCGAAAGGATGCGGGTTCGAGTCCCGCTGAGTGATCGAATTTTTTCTATTCTTTATAAATTTATACCACACCGATTTTTCTTCTATTTTCACCAAAGGACGGCGTTGTTTTCGAGGAAGGTATAAATTAAAGATAATACAAACAAACAATAATACCTACAATGCTAGTGTAGGTATGTAATAAACAAATTATCTATGTAAAACATACTTAGATAAAAAGAAATAATAGTAAAATACAAACGAAAATTGAATCCCGTATGATAGCATAATTTTCGGTAGGTAAATTACACATTTTAGCCGTTTTCAATCATGATTTTTCAGTCTAGATTAGTAATTCTGGTTCATTTGGGAAAAAAGAGACAAATTATTATTTTTCTTACATGACAAGCGCCTTCCCCAGCTTTCGTCATAGCGCAGATTTGTGTTTCAAACACTGCGTTGATGCTGAGATGGGCTTCCTTGCAGTCCTCATAGGATACTGCTTTGAGGTCCAACTGCATGAGGTCGTTGGGTAGATGGCCGGGGTACTGAAAATGATAATACATATTAATGTAATAAGTATGTACGTAAAAAAAGATTGAGCAAAACTATTTTTAATTTTATTTTTTATCGCCTATCGCTGTATCATTATTGTACTTTACATTAAATGTTTCTATTTTAAAAAGTGAATCGATATTACAACATAAAACAGCAAAAATAAATTATGTACTTGTAAAATAAATACATTATTCATCGGTAGCGAAGTTTGAATACAATAGTTAATTTCGTACAAAAAATATGTTTTTCATCTTCGTGTACTTTCTTTAGTTTCAAAATAGACTTTCGATTTTCGAATGTGTATTATGTGTTTATATTTCTTAATATCACAATATGTACTTACTGAAGTAGTACCCCAACCAGTCAGCAACAAATCCTCTCCCTTCTCCACAGGTTCATCATTTAGTTCCACAGCATCCACTCTTTCATTGAATAATATCTCTTGATCAGTGAAAATGATCGCTATATCATTGATAATAAGGTCGTCATTGTAATCTTCGTGTTTGACCACTTTACGGATGGTGTAGGATTGACCTCCTGCTCGGAGTTGGTTCGTGCCAACTATTGCTTTGAAGTATTGTGGTCTTAGCCTGGTAATAATTGATTATTGATAATTAATAATTGAAGTTATTGATAAATAATAATTGCTTTAAGAAATTTTGAGTTGCAGTAAGGTAGAGGCACAATATACAGATACAACCAGCAAGGAAAGTTCATACAAACACGTATTCATGTAAACACGCT
This sequence comes from Colias eurytheme, assembly GCA_907164685.1. NCBI lineage: Eukaryota > Metazoa > Arthropoda > Insecta > Lepidoptera > Pieridae > Colias > Colias eurytheme. The sequence continues at coordinate 14,243 of CAJQZN010035233.1, read as the reverse complement.
TGCTTGTGTTCGTGAGCTATTTCGAGCGTTTGTATGAAGTTTCGCTACTGGTTGTTTCTGTATATTGTGATTTGTGGTATAGGAATATGCGAATCATTTCATTATTTTCACAAAAAAAAAATTTGGATGATAATAATGAATAAGCTTTATTTTTATCTCCGTCGCGGAAATCTTTACAACGATAATATTTATTATTTTCATCAGTCTATCTTTATTCACATGCAATTTGCACCAATGCCTTGCTAGAATGTCTATTTAAATTTCATAAATAGTCAAAGTTTCCAGAATAATGTTGAGCGATTCCTAAAAAATGTTTTCCATGAATATAGCGCCCGGAAAACTTCTTGGCCAAAAAGTAGCATGGTGGGGGAAGTTTGAGCATCAAGTTTTAGTACATTTTTAATCGCGCAAGCTTCCCCACTACGCTACTTTTTGGCCAAGAAGTTTGCCGGGCGCTATACTAAGCTTAAAAACCTACCCGTCAACACAGTGCGCAGCTGTCAAAATGACTTTAGGCGTGATGACAGACGCGCCGCAAAAATGGCGGACGCCCCACGTGCGTAGCGACACCTGGTAGGGTGCGGAACCGTTTGCGGCCTTCTTACCCCCTACTATCCGCTCCCAGTCGTCCCGGGTGCCTTGTGATGAGAATAGTTCTGCTGATACTGTAATTTAATTAAATGTGTTTAACTAATAGACTTTTAATGGATTTAAAATACGACCGACGTCACGTCGTCTGCTCTGAAAAGCAATTTTTTTACATTTTTCATTGCTCCTCCTTGCCTTTTGGGCATAGCGTGATGTTATATGCTTTAGGTACTCGATAAATCAACTATCTAACACAAAAAGAAGGTTTCAATTCAAGTGGATCGAAAGACTAGCGCGTTCAATCAAATAAATAAAACCTTTATAATATTAGTAAAGTTAAATTCGTAAGGACCACAAAGTAATATGCATCACGTTTCGAACCTATATAAAAGATAATTTTAATGGTTTTACAAACAATTATATTTATAACAAAAAGGAAAAGATTATATTATTATTTAAGAAGAAAATAAAAAACAAAAAAATTTTTGTCAGAAGTGGGATTCGAACCCACGCCCACAGAAGTGGACTGCGACCTGAACGCAGCGCCTTAGACCGCTCGGCCATCCTGACTTGAGACGGTGTGTTGAAATAGTGCTACTATTTCTCATTAAGAATAGAACTACATATTATAATAACGTCATTCTTTACATAAATATTTTAGATAAAAAAAAATAACATTTAATGTATGGAGCCACAGCTTATTTAAGCTTGTATGGGTGCCATCAAGAAGCTTATATGTATATCTAATACACTGGAGATTGCACTATGACCATTAAATAATTGTAACAAGAAAATATGACGTTGAATGACGCCTGTATGTTTTTTTATCCCTTTCACACCTAACTTGGCAAGTTATAAAGTTTTTTTTAATGTGTGTTTTTATTGTTTTTTATACGTACAAGTCCCCTGTGCGATAAAATGACGACCCACCATGAAAATAAATCTATATCAATTAATAAAATAAAAAAATTGTATAATAGGTAGTTAATTAATTTATGTTTGTATAAAATCAACAACTATTCGAACCGTGCGATTTAAAGAATTATCAAGAAATTGATTAAATTTTACGAAAAAAAAAATCATATTGGAATACGTAGGTATTTAGGACATGATGATGATGAACTGCGAGGACGTTTACCGAATATAAGTCCACTATAAAACCATAAATCAATAATTATATTTTAATATACCTTGATGTCGGCTAAACAACTAAATATACAACACATTACACGTCCGATAGATACTACAACGTATCATATTATTAACTTTTAAAATATATTTACCAAGTAAAAGAGCACCAGCAAAAATCACAATATAAGGGAACATTTTGTAAAAAACTAAACAAAAACACTGATAAACCGTTTATATATGAAGGTTTTAAATAATTCAAATATATGGTAAATACGCACAAATATGTAAAAGCTAATTGTTCTGAATAACTGTGTGATATGGACCCCTATCTTTATTTAAATAAGATCAAATGGATTAATAATTTCTTTTTAGTTACTAAGAATTATGTAATATCTTTTATAATAAATCCATAGCAATAGAGGAGGTCCAGCAGTGGACGTCCCACGGCTGACACGACGACAATATGATTAAAGAAAAAAGAACTTAAGTACTTAAATAATAATTTCTCTCTTTATTTCGTTTATTTAAACATCAATACAATATGGAATTTAAATTAATGTTTCATATAAATGAAGATTTATTTTCATTCAACTGCAACTGGCTACCTACAGACTATGGTGGTGACAACTTAAACTGGCTACTCATGTACCTGCAGCAGGGGCTATTTTAGAATTAGACCCTTGATTTTGATGTGTATCAAAAGGGGCAATTTAGAGAACAACTGAAAGCAAGCAGGGGCAATTTAGAGAGCAACTGAAATTGCTACGACCGCCAACCAACCAAGATTGTTCCAATATTGCAGATTGCCCCTACGGCTGGTACGTAAGTAACCGCCCTTATTGTCTCTACATTGATAGATTCTCGTCCTTCTATCTATATTCTATCCTATTCGTCGAATAATGTATAAAATTACCATTTTAAGAACGTATCCTAATTGCCCGTATTTGACAGTTTACGTGACATTTTAATATTATCGTGTAATACTTTATTGGACGGATAAGTTTTATCCAAGCATTGATAAATCGGTCCTTAGTCAAATTAAATAGTAACTAATGTACTGTAGTGTATAATGTACTTAACATTAATCTTCTTACAAATTTAATATAGAAAAATTAATTTACATTTTCAGGAATGGAATTTCATGAGGATGGCATTTACTAATAATAATGAGATTTTCTTTTAAAAATTTAGGTAATTATTATAATACAATGTTGACGAGAAATACCTGCGAAGTCTGGTATTTTTTACTTTTTGATAGGCAGTAATTATTTTATATACTTAATAGCCTGCCCTGGAAAAACAAAGCAGAATGTTCTTTTATACTTAATTTGCTAATTCTTTTACTGCAATCATTTTCATGTACCTATCTACTAAAACCTTGCTCTTGAATCACTCTATCTATTAAAAAAAACTGCGTCAAAATCCGCTGTGTAGTTTTAAAAATCTTAGCATACACAGATTAGGACAGACGCGGGAAGCGACATTGATTTATCAAAATCCTATCCTAAACAGTCGCTTTTTCTGTCCCTATTTCCCTATGGGCTATGTCCCTATGTATGCTTAAATCTTTAAAACTACGCAACGGATTTTGCTGCGGTCTTTTGTAATAGATAGAGTGATTCAAGAGGAAGGTTTTAGTATATAATTTATTAGGTTTTAGACAAAGCGGGCGAAGCCGCGGGCGGAAAGCTAGTAGATTTTAAAATACTATACCAGTGCCTAACCCAATTCGCTAAGCATTAATACATAATTCATACAGTACCATGTGACATAAATGCATGTCTCAAATATATTATTATAACCATTGTAATGCAAAATCCAGAGGATGGCAGTAATTTGCGTACTTTGCTATGCCGCCAGCGTCACAATAGAGTTTTGTGACGATGTATAAGGAAGAAGGTGATGTGACTTTTGATATTTGTAAGTCATAAGAATAATAAGAAATCATTTTAACATAATATTGTAGAAGAATTGAGAATTTTTTTTTGGAAGGCGGTTAGAAAAAGTTGAGTTACTTGCCGATTTTCCTCTGTAGAAGGGGACTTCCGAATCTGTGGTATATTTAAAATGAGATTCCTTCATAGAGTATTAGTTAACTTTAATAAAAAGTTTTAATTTTTAGTTTATGACTCAGTAATATCATGATAACCTTGGTTATAAAACATATGCTAATAATATCGAACAAATCCTTTCAATATTTTCTTATATGTTAACTTGAGTGCTTAGCCCTGTATTTGTAGGAAAATATTCGTAATGTAGATATACCACATCCAATATTTGATGATTTTTCATTAGTTTCAATATAAAATATAAAAACCTGTTAAATTCCAAAATACAAATGCCATATCCAATGTTACTAGCTCCACCACACCTATAGTTTGGCGCCCTAAGATATTTTGATCGACGACGTGAGTACAAACATACAAACAGTTTGAACTGCCTTCAATAACTAGCATCCTGTTATTTGATTGCTTATAACGGGATCTATTATTCTTGTGACATATTTAAGCAAATACGTTATTTCTTGTATTTTATGTTGTATGCAGTAAAGTATATTCTCAATAGCATTTTGTATTTTTAACCGACTTCAAAAAAATGAAGGAGGTTATCAATTTGGCCGGTATATTTTTTATTAGGGATGTAACGATACATGATTTTGCCGATACGATACCGATACCGATATTTGTAGTAATGTATCGGCGATACCGATACCGATACCGATATCGATGGCTTGGTAGAAAAATAAATAGTAAATTATGCATAAAAAGTTACCAACATTTAACAGAGACAACTGTTAATCGTATTCTTTTAACTAAAAATGCCAAATCAAAAAACAACAAAACCATTTATTTTAGTATTATTATTTTACGAAGTCAGTTAAACTTTAAGTAATACACAATTACACATACAATCAGTACCTAATAAAAGTTTACTATAATTGGTAGAGTTTTTTCAGAAAACAAAGTGCGCACGCGCGGGCGGCCTCCCGCATCGTTCATTGGGCGCGGATTTTTGAATTATTTGATATCAAAAAAATTGGTTGTTTGTAAAGTAGGTTTACGATCGAGATGTTTACGTGATAACATAATGCAGTGGCAGCGCTCGAGATGAAACGGGAGATCGGTCCGTCTCTCTCTCGTTATACCTGCGATCGCGCTCGTGAGGTTTTGGTGTGACACAAGTTTATGAACATGTCACCCGACTAAAACGATTTTAAAAACGTTATCACGTTAAAAATTAAAAACATTCAAAATTATTTCTTTCTTTCCTTTACATAAACAAATTTGTGATTGGAACACTCCTAGTAAGCAAATAAAATGCTTGTGTCAGGAGGTTCCGCTCTTCCTTAACACTATTACAGAAACAGAAACAAAAAGTAGTTTTTGAATGGGATTGTTTACCTGAATTTAAAAGAATTAATGTTAGGCCTATAACTAAAAAAGGCATTAATAAATTTAGAGATAATATTAATAAAAGCCTGCCCGTACTGAATGATCAATCCTGTCATAATAATCCTTGTGAAATGTTTAAAAATCTTTTTAATTTAGTGCATAATGAATTTGAAAAAAATATTTAAAGTTAAATCTTTAAATATTACCAAGGATTTACCATTTAGTAAATGGGCGACACCTAGCATACATAGGTGTAGGATCGTTCTTTATGAGTTATATGGTATGAAGCAATATAATAAAGACCCATCTTTTCTTAGTTATGTTAGAAATTACTCAAAAACTTTTAAAATTGTTTGTTTTACTGCGAAGCGTTTGTATATCAGAGATAAAATACGCGACTCCGATAATAAAGTTAAAACAGTTTGGTCTATTATTAATGGTGAAATGGGTAAAAGCAAATCAAGTAATACCATAAAACTTGTTAATAATGGCATGGTTATTGACAAAAATGCTGATGTTGCGCTTGCATTTGAAGATTTCTTTAGTAGTGTCCCTGCTAGCATTACTAATAATTTAAATTCGTCTTCAGCACTTGCAGAGACCTTTTTGAGGGACCATGTTGCGGGGTGCAGCACATTATTTGAATTGCGACACGTAACTGCTAATGATATTGTTACAGCCTTTAAGACACTAAATTTAAAAAATACTTGTGATCTTTGGGGAATGTCCGTAAATTTAGTTAATAATATAATAGAAAATATTGCGAACAATTTAGCTTTTATATTTAATAAGTGTTGTGACTATGGTACATTTCCTAATTTATTAAAGCTTAGTAAAGTTATACCTCTATTTAAGAAAGGCGATCAAGAAGACTGTAACAACTATAGACCTATCTCGATTTTACCAACATTAAGTAAGGTATTCGAAAAGTTAATATTAAACCAATTGACTAGTCACTTTGCATCTAATAATTTGCTGCACACCAAACAGTTTGGTTTCACAAAGGGGCGCTCAACCACAGATGCTGGAGTTGCACTACTAACACATATATATAAGGCATGGGAAAACTCAAAAAATGCTTTGGGGATATTTTGTGACCTCTCCAAGGCATTTGACTGCGTTGAACATTGTACCTTATTGCGTAAACTTAATCACTATGGGATTAAAGGACAAGCTCAGAACCTCATAGCCTCATACCTGCATGATAGGATACAAACTGTAGTTGTTAATGGAGAACGTTCTAGCGGTGCGTCAATTAACATTGGTGTTCCACAGGGATCTATTTTAGGACCCTTCTTGTTCTTGGTATATATCAATGATCTACCTTATTATTTACAGGATAGGTGTGAAATAGTTCTGTTTGCAGATGATACCTCATTAATATTTAATGTGGATAGGCATGACCCAAATGTTGACGAAGTGAACAGTGCTCTTTTACACATATCCGACTGGTTTACTGCTAATAATTTATTATTAAATGCCAAAAAAACAACTTGTGTTGAATTTTTACTACCAAACGTTAAAAAGTTAAGCAGAAATATTACCTTGAACGGGGAGGTATTACACCCTACAGAATCGACTGTATTTCTTGGGTTAACATTGGACGAGAAACTACAGTGGGGAGCCCATGTCAACACCGCTGCAGGTAAGCTCAGTTCAGCAGCATATGCAGTCCGAAAGGTAAGGCATCTCACCGATGAAGATACAGCTAGATTGGTTTATTTCAGCTACTTTCATAGTATTATGTCCTATGGAATTCTACTATGGGGCAGGGCAGCAGATATAGAAACTATATTTATCTTACAGAAAAGAGCCATTCGTTCTATATATAATTTACGTGCTCGGGACTCACTAAGAGATCTCTTTAAGAATACTGGTATCCTTACTGTACCATCACAGTATATATTTAATAATATTTTGCATGTACACAAAAACGCCGACTTACACACAAGAGTAGGAGATAAACACTGTTATGGCACAAGGAACAGAAATAGAATTGAAATGCCATTTTTCCGATTAGCTAAAGTTAAAAATTCATTTATGGGTCAAGGTATACGCTTTTACAATAGAATTCCTCATAATATTAAAGAGTTTAGTAGTTCTAAATTTAAAACTTATATAAAAAATGTACTAGTTCAGAGAGCGTACTACAGTATTCAGGAATATATGGACGATAAAAACCCATGGAGGGTTGTCGCGTAAAAACCACAGGACAGTTCTTTGGCATGTTATTACAATACTTATATGTTGTTACATATGTATTTTGTAAAATTGTAAAACTGACATGATTTAAAAGAGCAACTATGGAGTTTCTTGCCGGTTCTTCTCCGTAGATACTGCTTTCCGAATCGGTGGTAAATTTTAAAATATGTAATGACGTTTCAAAAGTGCTTCTTTAAGAAGTCTAATTGAATAAATAAATGTTGGAGTTTGAGTTTGAGTTTGAAAACAATATGAATGAATACAATGCAAAAACATAAAAGAAAAGAAAGAATTTAATAAAAAAAATATCGGTATCGGTTGATTTATTATCGGCGATACCGATATATCGGCTTGCCGATATATCGGCCGATATATCGGTATCGGTATCGGTATCGTTACATCCCTATTTTTTATTACTTCTATGGGTGTGTGGTTATGGTTTACTAACCCATTGTATAAAAAATATTAAAAATAGAAAAACTTATTGAAAAAATGTTATTTTAACTTCATTGTTCTAGATATCGACGGTCCATTACATGTTTTACCCTTAGTTTTACCACAAAATTAGGTATAACGTTAAACAATACACACAAATGTATGAAATAAAAGGCTTTTTTATACCTGTTTGTTTTGATTACACTATAATATTATTTCTGAAATCAATCCACTCTAAAGCGTAAATCAGAATGCTCGTAATTATCCGGCCTCATTATTAAAACAATAGAGTAATCGTTGTTTTTTAATCTATGGAAATCGCTCACATTTTCATAGCACAGAGTAAATAAAATTGAAGAAACAATAGACATAGACAAACAATTATATACATGAAATATCACGAATGTAAAGTTTTAATATATGTTACATGAAAATATTAATGATTATTTCTTTTAGTATCACATACAATGAATGTAATTCAGAATGTGTATAGAATTTCTTTTATATTTTACATACGTTGATTCTCGTTTAACATTTTAAAGAATACTTTGAATACCTATAAACATAGTTCGAATATACGTTGTTAGTCCTATACTTACTTAGATAAAGTAGGCCCTACTTAGCCAACAAACGCTATGTGTCTTTTCAATTATGCTTAGGAAGTAAAAAACTAGAAACCTACTCAAAGACGTGAAAATTACAATCTTGCAGTAGAAATTCATTAGTAATGACTGTCTTTTTGTTTATTTGGGATTAGTACATTCCATGCATTCTATCATCAAAATATTCGTATATTTTACAATAATTATCAATTTAGGTACTCTCAAAGAATTTTCATTAAAAAGACATTTTTTGTGCAATAAGATTTCAACAATCTTCTCAATGTACAATAGCTAGCAATAGCAGCTTCAGTAGGTACATAGTTTAAAACAAAGTCGCTTTCTCTGTCCCTATGTCTCTATGTATGCTTAAATCTTTAAAACTACGCAACGAATTTTGATGCGGTTTTTTTAATAGATTGATTAATAGAGTGATTCAAGAGGAAGGTTTTAGTATATAATTTATTATGTTTTAGACAAAGCGGGCGAAGCCGCGGGCGGAAAGCTAGTTTTATTATAAACTTCTCTTACTGATATAAAAAAATCTACACGAAAGACTAAAACAAGTGTGTTTGTCCACAAAATATTCGCACGATAAATATTGACACAATACACAAACCGTGCATTCCTGTAAGCCGTCTAATTGTAAGATGTGGACTCAGATCGTGGTAGGCTTTGCGAGTAAGTACTAATTAGTTTTATATTGTAGCTTATTTTGTGTTGAAGGCATTATTTGAAGAGTGTGTTATGTGATGCCTAGTAGAAAATATTGATAATACTAAAATAGGTAGGTATACAACTAAGAATTAAATTCTTTTATTTTAGTGGATAGTAATTATGGTAATAGTGACTATTTAAGCTTTCTTGTAGAGTAGAGGATTGCGAAAATACATAATTTTTGTAATAAATAAAGAATAAATGTTACATTGAAATACAAAAATGTGACAGGTTGATTCTAAGGGTTGATTCTGTTGTTTTGTTTGACTACAGATCGTATGAAATAAAAGTTTTATAACACACTAGCTGTGCCCCACGATTTCACCCGCATTGCTCCGCTCCTGTTGGTCTTAGCCTGATAATATAATATATCATATTAGCTATATAGCTATATTATAGGAATTTTTCAAATCGGACCAGTAGTTCCTGAGATTATCGCGTTCAAACAAACAAACAAACTCTTCAGCTTTATAATATTAGTATAGATTTGAAGTTTTCCTATCGTCCCTCTAAACTACTATTTGAAGACACTGAAGAATATAAAAAAATACCTTTTCTAAAGTTTTAGCAACGGTATTCAGTCAATTCTTTGACTGTCATGATGATCCCGCGTATAACGCAGACGAGGGACCTTTGGACGAGCTGCAGTTTACTTGGCTTGGAGCTCTGCAGTATATTCATGGTATTACTATATTAGAAGACAATATAATACAGGAATTCTTACTGTACTTATCCTTATTTCTAGCAAGTAAGGGTATATATTCGAAATGTATTTGTTATCTTTCTTAAGCTATTGCATAGCTTCTATCGCGGGCCTTGAGCGCGGGGACCGAATCCACGAAAAACCTCACGCTCCCCACTCCGACGGGCGCGGAGGTGTGGCTTGAAGGCATAGCGTGCAATAGCTTTACCGCGGCAGTCCCCGAGTGACACACGTCTTTTTTTTCTGTTTTTGCATCTTCCGGTGCATTTACATCAAACGAACATAGAGCTAGAGCTAGAGCAAGAGCGTTTTGAGCGAGATCACGACGAAATTTTCGTGGTCTTTTAGTGTGAACGAAAACTCGTATTCAGTGTTGTTCAATATAGAACATTGCATAGAATATTTTCGAATTATGGCTAAGAGCAACGAATGGATGCTCTACGTCTGTTTACACTAAAATAATTTGACATAGTGGGGTTAGAATGAGCATTCGCTCGTTTGATGTAAATGCACCGTTTGTTTGGCTAGAAATGATTGAGTTATTTTTATTGATTCCTTTTTTAATACATGGTGGTAACTACTAACTACTAGTATTTGGTAGTCTGAAAGCATATATTTATTATGTTTGAATAGGAATGTATTTAATAAATTTCGGTTAAAAGGCGGGATTCGAACCCACGTCTTCGTGATCAAATTTTTTCTTTAAAAAAATACCTATTTTTATAAAGCATTGCACAAATTATAATATTTTAACTCAAATGTGGTATATCATCATTGTTTTAGTCAGGACGAATTTTCTTTTTTCTATTTACCAGTACCAGTATTATGATTTAGTTTGACACCCTCATTTCTTAATTAAAACGACACACACCTACATTGTCTTACAATTAAGTCTGTTTCCAGTTAAAAACGGCACTCCTCATTACTTCAGAGTACCGAGAGTGGTTCTAATTAGTCGACAATTTGTTCTGTCAACGTCCGTGGATGCTGCGCAGATACCGGATGGATATGCTTTGTAAGTTCACCTGTTTTGGTTGTTCACACGAACAAACATGCAGAATAAAATACATAGATCGTAAGAAAAATTATGTACAATGTATTGCATGATAATATGGGAACAGGACATGGATTCAATGAAACACAAATTTAAACTCAAATATTTATTTATTCAACGATAGGTATACATTTTTATCCATTGGATAACATATAATTCATAAAATATCTATACAGGTACAAAAAATGCAATTTTGCTCATTATGACATTTAAATACAGTCTTACCTACATTTTTAATTCTAGCAAATTTTCATTGTAGACTAATTTAAGTTGGAGTAAGTATGGAGATCAATTTTTTTTGCCATAAGTTGAAATAACTTTTAACTAATTATGTACTTAATTATTATGTAACTCGATACTTATTCCAAACTGCACATGCACTTTTATCACAAAAACATTCTCACAGAGGCAACGTAGTTTTCGGCGACTACGAAAGAGACGAATTCGAATGCAAGACGTCTCTCCGAGATCTCGCGTCCGGGAAGGAGTGTGAACCGGCTGTCCTGTTGATGCCAATCGCTGATGTGTTGCTGCATCCTGAGTATAAGCATTTTGGTGTGAAGAATAGTATAGCGTTGTTGAAGTTGTTGACGCCTGTTAAATCTTGTAAGTATGTTTTGTTAGGGAGGAAAAGTAATAAAATGATAGCGATGTCGATTTCTGATGTATTACTGCACCCGGGGTATAAGCATTTTGGAGTGAAGAATATTATGGGTTGCTGAAGTTGCTGACGCCTGTTAAGTCGTGTGAGTATGTTTAGGAGGAAAGGTTGGAAATGGGTAAGAACATGATAAAGATGCTGATCACTGATGTTTTGCTGCACTCTGAATGTATACATTTTGGTGTGTTAAATCGTGTCAGCATGATTAGTTAATGATGTATTAGAAAATGATAGAGATTGTGTGGATGCGATATATGTAGGGATGTTAAAAAGCAAAACTTGGAATATAAATGATAATAATAGACGAACTGTATATTATTATCAATTATTATCATACAATAATTACTGAAAACTTACAAAATGTATGTATGTAATGTATGGTTTATTAATAGTGTATAGAAAAGATGTGTCGTTTTTTTGTCCTGACACACAAATTATGTCTAATGTTTTAAAAATATGCTTCTAGATTACATGGTACCAGTGTGTCTTCCCTTCAAAAACTTTATAGTGACCAAGAGCGGCAAGCAAACCACTGAAAAGCTACTTCATATTGACTTTTCAAGTGGTAAGTCTATACCTATACGATTGTAATCGTTTAGAAATTGTTAAATTGTTATTTATATATTCATCGTTATAATCCTTGAGCCTTCATATAATTATTAATTATTTGTAAGGGTTGACATAATTAAAAAAGAGCGTGTGTGCCGAGCACCCTAGTCAGAAGTGAAACTTATTTGGCAAGCTTAAAAGATACAAAAAATCGTCGTCTTACTCCATGAACCACGACCTTGTAATTATACTCTCAACGTGCCTAAAGAAGTTTCAATTCAGAAAATTAAGATTTCCAAATGGACATAATATACAATAGTAGAGTTTTGTAGACAAAAAAATTAGAATTGAAGCTGTATTTTCAAATTTCCTTTGTTAAAAGATCATTTTCATTACAGATGTACCAAGAGACTTTATTGAAGAAGAAAAAGAAGTAACAAATTTAAGATTGCTGCCCAGGGAACTATGTTATCTGTATGATAGTCAATTTAAACCGGTTGTAAGTATTTTGTATAATTACATTTCGTCATTAGTTGTTTTATGTGTCGATAGCATATATATAAAAGCTCGATAGGGAAAAGTTTGACCACGACTTTTATTTATATTATCTTCAGCAGCGTTAGAAATGAAAATTATCTTATTTCTGAAGTGAAACTTCTTTAGGTGCACTGAGAGTAAAATTTCAAGTCCATGGCAATACCGCCACGCCATGGAGTAAGGCGACGATTTTTTTTTATTTATTCTTTGTATTTTTACAAAGATGTTTCACTTTTGCTCGGCATACACGCTGTTTTTTTGTCTAGTTACATTTTTATAATAAAAGACTACGTAAATACTGTTTCATCAGAAAATAGTCGATTGTTTGGTGGTTTCAGAATATTCTTTTACTTACAGTAAATACAAATATATCAAGGTAACTTCGCTTTACAGCCAAAGGTTCAAGAGTAGTTTTATTGGTCAAGGCGTCTATAGAACTATGATAGATGCGGGTTTGCATAATCTGTTTCTTTGATTCATAGGTTTTTAACAGATTTTTAATGATATTTAGACTTCCACATTATTCGAATGTCGCTTTTATGTAAAAGAATGAAGCAGAATGTTTAAAGTTACCGGTTTTTTGCCATATGTTTATTTTAATACAATTTACGATGAAAAAGACTGTGTGAATGTGTTTCTTGTCTTATATGATATGAAAAGAGTGAAGATTTCAATTTGTTATACCTATTCTACCTAATCCACTTCTGTATAATGTATTTAAGTATATCTCGATCACTTTTATTTAACTTAAAAATTTTTTAGTTAAGACAAATCGCAGTCACCGGATAAGCCTGAAAATTTTAATTGTTTTGTGCAGCATTTAATTTAAGCTTTTTCAATTTTGTCATAATTCAAGTAATTTGGCTTTCTATGTTTCAAAATAGTAATATAGTGAGTATTTATACCATCAAAATTTCCCAGAACTCAACACAAATACGCAAAGACCGCATGGCGTGTACCACTGGATGTGGATTCCATTCCGGGTCTCCGAGTTTTGTTCATGAACATACTGGCCATTGGTCCATTGTCGCTTTATCTCAAGGTATTGTAAGTAAATACTACACTACTTGTTCTTATACGTAAATTACGCTCTGAATCACGGATTTTTCATGCGATTCAACTAAGATTAGGATCGCTTCATGAATTTGTGACGTATAGATGTTTGATTCAAACGAATTAATAACTTGAGTAAATAAACGAGTATATAATAATTAATACGGTTTGTATTTAAATTCGATGTAAGAAATATTCTAAATAAACATGCAAATAAAATCTCCAAGTAAATCGTATTTTTTAAATTATACATGTGATTTTATAGCCTTTTTTACAATAAATATAGCCCACGGGAACGGAACCTAAGCGGGATTTTCATTGAAAACGTGGGCGAAGCCGCGGGCGGAAAGCTAGTATCTCTATAATATTACTATAATTCCACCAGGTGGCTCTCCATGCCCAGATCCTCTCCGTCTCCGCCGACCTCCACCCCCACCTCGTCACACACTCATACACCCGTATGTACCCTGGATAACTGCTGCTATTACGGGAAAGGCCGTCGGTGCTTTCGCTAAGGATGATCCTTTTGGTAAGTTGATAATATTTGTGATAAAATTATTAACTTGTTCCTGCAAATTTTATAGCAGATGCTGCGAACAAAATTGCAAAATACATTAGAGCC